>WBMY01008961.1:80898-96678 GCA_013397315.1 Donacobius atricapilla
GGGGTCTTCCTGCTTCTTCTCACTGATCTTGTCCCTTGTTCACTTGCATGTTCCTTCTTGTGGCTGCTCCTGACAAAGAGTTTTCCCAGAATACCCTTCTTGCTGGAATCCTGTTAGATGATAATCCTCTCAAATATCTTTTTCTGGTGACAAATATTCATCTTATCGTTAATGCATATTGCTGGAGTTTTGCCAGACAAAATAATCCTCCAGAATACCCTTCTTTTGAGACAGGAATTTATCCCAGGTAGCGAATACCTTTTCTCTTATCACCTGGCGCATGTTGCTCTTTCCTGTTACTCAGTACCATTAAAAGATATTGTAGTTTTAGTCTTTAGCACGAATTCGTTCTAAATCATATATTACAAAAGCTTTAAACAAAGAGACTAAGGTAACCCTGAATAATAGATGCAATTTATGGCAGAGTCAACCTCTCTCTGCCTGATGAGTCTAGCACAGTTAAATCTGGACTTTGCGGCCTTGCTGAGACAAAACATGACACCATCCCCTTTCCTCCTGTGATGACCCCTGTGATGGCAGGACCCCTTTTGTTGTCCACAAAATCAGATTCATTACCTGGTGTGCGAATAATTACACACTTAGGAGAGACTTGATTATTTATTTCAGAGTTGTATGAGCCAGGATGTTTGGTGACATTCCCCAAACTAAACACACCCACTGGACTTTCCATACCATCACTTATATGTAGAAGTTAAGGGTTTGTAACTTTCTAATTACAGCCCCTGCGTCAGACTTGCAGAGCAGCTCTGCATCTGTGTTGTGATGAGTTAGGAGGAGTAATTACATTGATATGGAGGATGTTTATGAATATAAAAATACAAGATTTTAGAAGCAGCTTTTGGTGATTTTGTAGAAGTAGAGAAACAGCTTGTACTGAGAACACATAGAAAATTAGCTGTTCAGCTTAGTTTTTAGGTAGTTACTAAGTAGAAGTCATATAGGTAAGATGCATTATGTTGAAACTCAGTAAAGCGGGACCTAGGTGTTTGTTAAAAATCGATGAAGCAGAACTTTGTGGCTTGAATCCAGCGAAATCAAGCTCCTAATTTTTGGCAAGAGCAAAGCGACCTGAAAAACAGCCAATCCTCCTTCTGCGCCTGCCCAGAAGCAAAGATCAACCTGAGGAAGACGTCGGCCTTCCTCCCAAGACCCCAGCTCACGACCACCAGGCTGCGTGGCAGCTCATTAGAATGCGAAGCGAGAGGAGGTGGGGAATGGGCGGGTGGGGACGCGTGGGTTTGCGGGATCCATGTGTATTTAAACCTGGACACTGTCTTGAACAGGTACACACGGTTTGGAGGAGACATCCCCCCGTGTGTCCCAGCTGGAAATAAAACATACCTGCTTTACAATTTCTAACTGTAAAGGCCTTATTCTACCCTTCAACATTACCCCAGTTAATTTCTGTGCAGGCTCAGGGGAAGGGCCTTCACCTGGGCAGGGGTCTTTTTGACCTTCAGGCGTGACTTTTAGAATTACAGAGAACATTCATGGACTTTATTCTGCCAAGTTAGCTATGTACACATAGACACACATCAACATCTTAATTTACGACGTCCTTAAAGGTTGTTACTTCCAGGATATTGTTGAGTAAGGAACACTAACGGCTATCTGTTCTATTGATACAGAACATCTTAACTTACTACCTCCTTAAAGTTTGTCAGTCCTGAATGTCTTGACTACGGGATGCTGGCTGCTGCCTCTCCACCGATTACGTCTTTTTTCTTGCTCATTGAAAGTATTCAAAGATCTTGGATCAAAGAACATCCTGATTTAAGATAATCTTGACAGTCACATAATCTAGCCCCAGTCTCTGCCAAGTCAGGGTCACCTAGAACAGATGATACAGGAACATGTCCAGATGATTTTGAATGTCTCCAGAGACGGAGAGTCCACGACCTCCCTGGGCAGCCTGTTCCAGCCTTTTGCCGCCTTAAACGCGGAGAAGCACTGCCTCGTTTTGAGGCGAAGATTCCCGTGTTTTAGCTCACGGCCACTGCGGTGTGTGGCCGGGCGACACCGGCAAAAGCCTCATGCCCGGCGGCTGCGGGNAGCACAGCGCGGCGCGGCGCGGCCATGTCGGCGTCGCTGCTGCGCCGCGGCCTGGAGCTGCTGGAGCCGCCGGGTGAGCCCGCGGCGCCGGGAGGTGCGGGCGGAGTGTGGCTCCCCGGTACGGCTGCAGTGACTCCGACCCTCTTCCCGTTGCAGGCCGGGTGAAGGTGCCGCCGGGACTCCAGCGAGGCCGGGCCAGCCCCAGGGCGGCGGGCGCGGCGAGGCGAAGGAAGAGGGCACCGGATCCCGGCAGGAACAAGGCCACGGTCAAGGGCAGAGTCGTGAAGTCGGCGATAGGTGAGTCGCGATCCCTGCACAGCCCTCGCACCGGCAGCCTGTGGTGTCCCGCAGCCACGCTGACGGGCGCTGTATCCGTCCCATTCTCCTGCACGTCCTCTTGGTGTCGCTCCCGTAAAGACAGCCTTATTTGTGATCCCTCGAGCTGTAGCGGTGTCTTTCTCCCGGTTTTGCTGATCCTCCTGTGACGCTCCTTGTGAGCTGCCTGGATGAGCAGCTGATGCGTTTTGTCCCTTTCTGCTTTGCCCCAGAGGAGTACCATAAGAAGAAGCCTGTGAATCACTTGAGAGAAAACCTGCAGTACATGTTAAAGGGACGACTTGTTGCAGACAAAGCCGTCACAGAACAAGTATGACTGTAATTTCTGTTGGGGGGGTTCCGTTTCCACTGAGGAACAGAGGTGAATGGGAGTCATCCCTCGATCTTCTAGATTTATACCTTGAACAAGAGAGTCGAGTTAAGTTTCTGTCTGCAGATGGCCTTGAGGAATTTCTGTGTGCACTGGCAAAATAACTTACTAAGCTATAAACTGTTGTTGATATGTTACTCCCTATGACGTTCTCTGATACCAGTCAAAATCATAGAATCATAGAATGGTTTGGGTGGGAAGGGCCCTTAAAAGATCATCCAGTTCCCACCATCCTGCCATGGGCAGGAAAGCTACCCACTACATCATGTTCCTCAAAATATCCTGACAGCTGTTGGCTTTTTTTTTAATTACCAAAGATATTTCATAGTTTCTGCTGGCAGAAATGCGCTGGTTCAGACCTTGTCTCTACTGTCGATCAAACTGGCCTTCTCTGTAGCTGGAGGCTGATTAATGAGGAAACAGATATGCTCATGTAATAGGAATTACTCAGCCTCTTAAATTGTGTTTCTCATAACTTGAGAATTTCTTGAATGGTCTGCCCCAAAAGGTAGTCTCATGCCAGGATTTGAAGAGAAGAACAGCTGACAGAATCTTGGGCTGTTTTTATGAGATACAGGATGTTAACTTATACAAACAAAGTGGTTTAGGCCAGTGTTTCTCAGGCTGGAGATTGTGACAGGAGGTGGGACTGTATTAGAAAATGCAGAAGGAATTCCACCAGCTTGTTGGTTTTTTGGTTTGTGTCATGGAGAGAGGGGATAAAAAAGAAAGTCATAGTTTCAAAAAGTTCTGAAATTAAATCAATCTTCTTATCTCTGTGACAATTACTAGAAAATAGCTTTCATATTTGACTCCAAATAACAAGTTGGTATCTGCTGTTGTCCTAGTAACCTGCTTTGGTTAACATCAATGGTTTGCCTCTCGCTTTTCTTTGGAGGTGCTCTGGAAGATAGCAGGGCTCTTGTAGAGCAGCAGGGATGCTGCAGGTGAGCTTGAAAATCATTGTTTTGTGGTTTGGTCTGGATAACGACTGGTTTTTTTTCCATTTCTTCATTGTCTGAAGGTTCTCGCTCAGAACAGAGGCAGGAAGTCCAAAGATCAGCCTCCAGAGAAGACAGAAAAGAAGAAGCCCAAAGGCACTGTGTTTACTGAGGAAGATTTCCGTAAATTTGAGAGGGAATACTTTGGGGTCCCATAAACATCATGACAGGGATTTTTGCAGCTCCAGTCTTTCTGCAACTTCTCCAGTCTGGCTCACAGGCCTGGGCATTTCCTTGGCATGTTTGAGATGGCATATGGGGGATGTGCCGCTGCCAGCAAGTGCCTCTGTGTCAGACTTGCAGAGCAATTCTGCATCTGGGCAGATCTTGTTACTGGCCAGCTAAAGCCACAGAGGTGCTCTTGGCCCTGAGGTGTGTTGTCCTTATAATTATCTTCCTGCAGCCAGCATGTCTTGCATTCTTGATGTAGAAGGGTGGACCAAGCCAAATAAAAATCTTTTTCCCCTTCCTCAGGATATAAGGCTCCTGCTACCAGTGTTATTTGGCAGGGAGCATTGAAAGTGCTGTATCTGAATGGAGAAATGTTTTGGACCGGCATTAGGAAGGGAAGGATGCTTTGAAAAACTGTTAAACTTGAGTAACCCTGCAGTTTGGGTTCTTATTACAGCCCCTGTCAGGTCTGTCAGTCATTTAAAAAGCTTTTTATATGTCATTTGATTATATAATTGTTGCAGATGCTGTCTCTACACCTTTGTAGTAGTGATTATTATGACAGGTGATGAAGATGAACCATGTTGCTGCTGTGATCCAGGCATTCCTCTCTTTAGGATGACTCCGTTCTGTAAATGGTCTCTCCAATTCATTTTAACACATATATTAAATCATCTCTCTGACATGCTTAGGCCTTCAAAGAGTGCAGGTTGGAATGGTGGTGACTCATCCATTTTGGCTACTCACAGTCTTCCTTCTTTCCAAGGAAGGGCTCTCACATGGAGAAAATTGTCCTTTGAATGTTTATAGCAGAGTGTCTCACCGAGATTTAGCCATGCCAGCAGGGTACCACTGCTGAGTGTTGCCAGGTCCTGTAGCCAGGAGGGCTTGTGACACAGATGTTAGACTTGGCATCAAATTAAAGTCTGAGCTTGAGCTTATGGTGCTGCGTTGAAGGGAAGTTGTTTTCTCTCAGACTACCACTAAGTTCCCAGCTGTAATAAACAGAAGGCCCAGCAGGTGGGAGTGTGGTCCCAGAAACTTCCTTTCTATACCACTCTAAACGTGCTTCAGGGGAGCTCTGCCACTGCCTTTTCCTGCCCCTTACCTAAGAAGATGGGAAACGTGTTCCCTTGGGGAAAAAAAAAAAGAAAAAAAAAAAAAAGATAAGGAGGACTAATGCCAAACTTTGGTTAAGCTCAGGAGTTGATTACAAGGGGCCTGTCTGACCTGAGCAGCAGCTGCTTGATGCCAGCACAGGCAGGAATTGACTTATCCTTTCCCTGCCCTCTGATTGTAGTTCCTGGTGCTGTCCTCTTAAGTCTGTGCCTCTTCTGGTGAGCTCTTTTCTTTTTGTCTGCATAGGAGGAAGGGTCACTAGGACATACGAGATCCAGAGAGGGGAAATAAATAGTAAACGTACTGAAGTGTACATACTGGAAAGTGGGTAATAGCACGTGGGAGGGGATTTCTTGTAATAGGATCAGGTTCAACTATCTGCAGCCAAAAGTGGCAAATATTGAACAGTTAAAAAAAAATTCCCTTTTTTTAGTTTGTTCTTGCTTCCAAACAGTAAAAAAATGTTTTAAAAAAAAAAGCTTATTAAAAGAATGGAAGCACTATTGTTTGAAAGGATAGGTAAGCAAAATGTGTATTTAGCACATCTCCCTAAAACTTCAGAACTGTGTGCCTGCTGCAGTGCATGTGAGCTGGCCTAACACAGCAGCTCTGTGTGGAGCTGTCATGAGGATAATTAATTGTGTGAAAAAGCTGGCTGTGCCACAGCTGGACTGAAGGAGGTAGATTTCTGGGGTGTTATTTTGTTTTAAGCCTTCATCTTCAGTATTTGGCATTTCCCATGACCCTACAGAAGTCCTTCGTGTCCTCTCCTAATCCTCTACCCATTCCTCCTACGCACCGTTGTTTCTGTGGTTGTTCAGCTCCTGGGCCCTTCGCCCACAGGCTAAGGGAAGCAAAAGCATCCTTCCTTCCTCCGGAAAAGGGCAGGAGGGTAATGCGGTTCACTCTCTTTGTACAAACCCAGCCCATTTGTTTGCAAATGTAAGCAACAGGAAAGCTCTTCTTTCAAAGTTAATGAGGAACTTTATAGTAAGGCCCAGAGCAGTTCTCCACACGGATAATAACACCCAGATTAGTGGAGTTTCAAACTTGGGTGGCAGCTCTCATTACTGGCTTGAAAGACTATTAGGGCCAACACAAGTTATCAACATACTTCTTGAGGCGTTGTTGTCAAGGAAGGTAAAGCTACCTGACAGACTGAATTTTGCCATTTGAAACTAAACTTGATTGTAGACTCAACAGTATCCTTAAGTAAATTAAACTCTATTTTGTAGGAGGAAGGAAAAAGAAGCAGAAGTGAATGGTGGCTCTAGAGATACCATCTGCAAGGGCAAAGATCTAATGTAGCCTTGACTTTCCCCCTCTCTGTCAGGGTGTGAGCTCCTAGGAAAGACAAGCAATGCCACCTTAATACTGGGTAGATAAGGACAGGTGGTGATCCATGAGGGGAATGTCTTCAAAGGAGAAGGAAGAACAGGTACCAGCCTGTTGCACGTGCCTGGTGTTAAGCTAAAGCCAGGAACCTCTCATACTCCCAGCTGTCTGTCAGGCCATGCCCAGAGGATGCCATCTGTGCTGGCACCCCAGGAGGTGGCTATCTTGGAACAACCTGCCCCATCCCTGTAAGTGTTTGAGGCTAGGCAGGATGGGGCTTTGAGCAGCCTGCTCTAGAGGAAGGTGCCCCTGACAGGAGTTGGAATGAGATGATCTCTAAGGTCCCTTCCAACCCAAACTGTTCTATGGTTCTGTGATCTCTCTCCTTTGCAGCCAGACCTCTCTGCCTGATGGAAGAGACAAGAAGGGGTTAGGGAAGCAGCAGCTGCCATAGCCACTTTTCCTAGTTGGCCTCCAACCTGTTTCCCATGCTAGAAGCTGAGAGGCTGCAGGCCACAACAACCTTTAGACCTGCTGGACAGCATTCCTTTCCCGTGCATCTGCGAGTGGCGGCGCAGGGAAGTGTCCCACTGCTGCCGAGCCAATGCCACGTGCTCACTGAGCTCATCAGGCTGCTGGCTCCCTTCCCAGCTCTGCGACACCAGCTGAGCATTCTGCAGCAGAAAATAGAGGTAGCTGAGCTAGGGAATGGTGAGGGTGCCATCTTACAGGGCATCTCCACCCACATGCAGCAGGGAGTCAGAATGGGTGGCAGCTTTAATATGAATGCAAATAAAAGCTCTGGAGTGTTATTAGCATGGTAGAACCTTTCCAGGGAAACTGTTCAGAATAGTTCCCAGATGCTCAGCCTTGAGCTAGCTTAGTGTGAATAAGATTCATCAAGCCTCTTAATGGCCTATTGCTCCCTTGTTATGCAAATGGAAAGCAAAAAAAGGAAATTTGTTCCAGTGGGTACAAACTAATGTAAGTCCGTACAGCCCCTGCTGTATCAGCAAGACTCCACTTCCTTACCACAGAAAGCAACAACAGCTATTACCAGCACTATGTATGTGTGTCAGAGAGGGGAGGAATGCAAAAGTAAACCAAGAAAACGTTTGTTCAGGACACCAACTTCTTGCCTGTGAAATGACATAGCAGTAACAAACCTGGCTGCCAATGAACTTGCTCAGGCAAATGATATTGAAAAAGCTGTAGGGGAAAGTCAGTGGGTAGGGGAGGGTCTTAAAAACCGTAGCCAGTCTTACCCTCCGGGGTTTTTTTCATGACTGCCTTACATTTCAGTCTTGCTGATGATCAACACAACAACCACACCTACCGAACTTACAGGCTCCTGAACGCCTCAGGAAGGGGACTGGTTATTGTAAAAAGGGTGCACAGCTGCGGGGCCCTGAATAACTCAGAAAAGTTACAGCAAAAGGAAGTTCCTCATTTTGAGACATAAGGACCCATCAAGTTGAAATGAGTGTGAAAGAAGGCAGACTTCCTACTGTCTGCTTACAGCTCAAAATGTGGAACTCCAGCCAAGGCAGGCTGAAGAATTGGTAGGTTAGAGAGAGATTAAAAGTTTGCATGTCTATCTGTAGTTACGTTAATTAGGATTAACAGAGACAACCACTGACCAGTGGGGGCAGAGGACACAAAAAGCATGAAGGTTGCTCTGCAGCTGTCTAAGGGTTCTACACACCTTCTGAAAGAATAAGCTGTTGGCAGGGCTAAGCAGTAACATAGCCAAGCTGGTCTGTCCTGAGCTGCACTGTTTGCATACCAGCAAGATGATTTATCTTCTTTAATGGGAGGCAAAGACCAGGGCTCTTTCTCTACCTGCCCACACACTGCAATGGAGATGCAGAGGAGTTTCAGGACTAGGAGCTTCTCTGCCCTTTATAAATTAAACTGATGCATTTGCTCCACCTGGAACCCACTTCTGCCATTCCTTAAAGGGGTGTGTGTGTGCAAAAGAGGAAGACAGCAGTTGAAGGAGAAATAAAGGGCTGCTGGCCATCACTTGGAGAGCATGCACCTCTGTAATAGGGAAACAAGCTTGTGGGTGCAGCCCAGCTTCCTTCATTTGGTGACTTCATTCACTTAAGACACTGCATGAGTGCACTGAAAATAATGCAAAGGCAGCATACCTGAGATATATGAGCAGCCAAAATAGTATTACCTAGGTCAGGGGACTGAATTCTTCTGTTAATTTACAGGGCCTGAAGCATTTCAATTGGAAAGTCAGCAAAGGTGAGCACTTCTGGCCCAGCAAGGGATGCTCATGGTAAGACCCTAAGATGGCCTTTGCACTGGAAATGAAGTGTAACAGGAGTTTATGTGCAGCACTGCATGGCAAGGCAGTGAATACAGCAGGACAGAGGAAGGTAGGATATCCCGAGAAGCTACTTGGACCATACTGAGAAAATAATTAATATGCACAAGATGGAAGTTATGCCTATAGGAAGGACAATAGAAATCATGTTTGGTTGGGATTTTTTTAAGGCCTAAGTCTATGGGACGATAAAGAAAACTGGTATTCTTCTGGCCAAAAATGTATAGATCTCCCATGCCCCAAAAAAGGTTATGAATAGACTACCACTGTGTGAAACTGTTTGCATCAAAATAAGCCACATTTTCTATAGTCCAGCTTGGGAGCACTGGAGGAGTGTTTATCCCCTAAAGTACAGCCTTGTCCTTGCATCTATTTCTGGGCTTTCTGCCAGGGCGAAAGCTATTTGAAAGATTTTATCATCATTTTTTCTTCATTCCCCAACACTGCAGCTGTGTATCTATTTTTGTAGGCGTGCTGCAAAGGTGCATCTGATTCTCCACACAGGCATGTGAAGAAGTTGTCAGCAGTGATGGTTTCCCCTTTTCCTTTTGAAAGAGAAGGACATGCACCTGTGTGTCTCTAAAGGCAGGGTGAAGAAGGCGGCAGTTATAAATATTGTGATAACAGCAGAAACAAGCTTGTAAGAAGGGGCTTTGTGAGCAATGAACTGTAAGAAGTTTGGTTATGTGGGGGAATATTGGATGACGCAGTTCATCACACACACACAAACACACACTCGCACTTTGATCAGAAGGCATGAACTAAAACTAAGTTTATTTAAAAGAATCTGACTCCATTATATAGTACTTCTACGAAGGCCAGGGATTGGGGGAGAAGGTTGACACCTCTCCCCATCCCATTGGTCAAGACAGCTGTCCATCAGCTGTCCATATCACTAAGATTAAGATTGAAAAAACTTTCCTTGAAACTACAATAACATTGGCCAGTGTTTACAAACCAGAGCATGAGAAAGAACCCAAAACATGGAACTGTGGAACAGAAGAGAAGGCTGAAAAAATCAGGGCGACATCTGGACTCATGAAGCCCAAAATTGGCTGAGGGATCAGAGCCTGAGGGTCATGCACGCTGTGCGTGTGAAGTCTACTTCGCTGCCCTTAATTCAGAGGAAAAATAGCGGAGACAGAAGTCCCATCAAGCTCAAACGGCTTTTATATAACACAGATTGGGGGAATTCTGCTGTTTCCAAGGATGTGGAAGAACTAAGCTCCTCTGGAGGTAGGTAAAGCCTGCATTTCATGCACTACAATCTAATTCTGGACATGGTATCATGCTCTATGCAAACTGCAAGATATCAGTTGAAGCACATTTGTTCTGTCAGGCTGTGAGAAAAAGGAGAGAGCTCCTGCAGTTTGTAAAATATAAAATCTTACTAGGCAGGAGGCTATCAGACTTTTTTACCCTTGTGTGGTGGAATTTGTGACAGGTGTTCCTTGGCTGCTGCTGCCAGCTGGACAAGCTGCTGGGCTCCAGAGCCGAGTGGCATGACAAAGCCTGGAGGAAAAGTCTAGATAAAACATGTGGAGAAGAGTCAGCCCTGATCTCCAGCCCCTGTGAAATCTTAACTAAGTTACTAAGTATGGAACCACAGTGTCATTTCAGCAGGCATTGCATGAGATTGCCATGTGGGCTGCCTCTGCAAAGCCACCAGCTCAGAGCCTCAGCAAGCACTGACACTGCTGACTGCTCTTTAAGGGCAGGTTTCTGACTCCTGCAAGGAGTTCTATAAAAGCACATGGCGTGGCTGCAGAGAGCAAAGCAGCATGGATGCATCATGCACTCCTTCTCACCTGTTCCAGCTCTGATCTTCTTTCCTTGGAGTGAGTGTAATTTGGTAAATTGGACCTGCACACCCTCTGCAGGGCTGTAGAAACCAGAATCATGTACTTACTGGCCAGCTCAGACACTGCCTCGTCCACCTGCAGAGCATGAACGCGAAGACAAATTGGTTTTAATGCGTGGCTCACAAACAGCCCTGCCACTGGGTGGGGAGGGGAGAAATGTGCTGACAATTTTTCCAGGCTTCAGGAGAACTGAGTAAGGGCAGCAGAACACAGGAGGTGCTCCTTCAGCCCCGGCTGCTGCCAGGCATAAGCAGAAGTTGCTATGGCTCTAAGGGAAAAGGAGGTAGTTGCCCTGTGGTGGGAAAGGGGGATCAGTATGAGAGGAGAGTTTTCCCCCACACAGGGAAGTCACCAGCATACAGACTCATAGCAGTTACTATGTTTTCTGTGGCTCAACTGAGACCAAGTGCAATGTCACCTCAGCTGCAAATTTGACCAAAACCTTTTCTGCCTCTAATTACCCCATCCCCAACCTGGCTGATGGAGCTGATTCAAAGGAAACCTATTACATTGGTCTGTCTCCTAAACCACAACCCAGTCCCTTGTCCCTGCTTGCAGTCTCCAGTTTGCAGCACGTCCCATTCTCACAGTAAACGGTTACCAGTGTCCTTACACAAGAGGTTTGAGACTACTCAAATTGTCTTATGATACCAAGGAGAGGGTGTTAGTTCCCCACCCCCCCTCCCGCTAAGTGTGGCATGAGCTCTAACTCCTGACAGGGAGCCTTCCTGCTGTAACTTCAATAGAACCCAGCCATGCAGGCACAGCTGTTAGCAGACAGGTGCCTCTGAAGGCGTGGCCCACTCAGCCCTCCATGGCAGCCATCAGCTCCTGCTGCCAGCAGCTACCTACCAGCACTATATCGGCCGGAGTATCTTCCCTCACAAAAGTCCCGCAGCACACAGCCGTTATCCCACATCATGAAGTGTCTTGAGCAAGGAGCAGGGATGAAGGACCACAGCCTTAATTTGAGGGCATAAGGAGCTAAAATGTCAGAGACCAGGACCTCCAGCAGGCTGCAACTGGAGAAACCACTCTCCGAGGTTCCCTTAAGCATCTTTTCCCTCCCCACTCCAGCACAGACCGGAGCCCTGATGCCACTGCACTGAATGTGTGTGAAACCAGGCTGGGATGTCCAGAGCTTGAGCCCAGCAGCCCAGGGAGCCACACTAGTGGCAAGTGAGAAGGAATCAACTCCTTGGAAAGTATGAGTATGTCCACATGCCAGAGGGGTTAAGCACTGTTAGATGGGGGTATCAGTGGAAAAAAAAAAAAATTAAAAAAATTGAGCACACACCAAGTATTTAAAAATGGCACATCTGAAATGCTTAAGCGACCCCAACACCCTCACACAAACACAGGTGCTGCTCCAGCACACTAGTACCTTTTCTGCACAGCTGAAGCAGGACTACAGCTGAACTAATTTTATGGACTAACTCACCTCCAGCCTTGGTAAAATAAAGTCAAATTAATGTTTACCATTTAAAAATTGACTCATTAATGGCTGGCTGAAGAAGCAAGACTTTCACACTGGTCCAGGAACATGACCCATCAGTAAGAGCACCACAGTTTAACAGCATCCGTCAGGCCCAGTTCACACGTGGCAGGGCCAGGCAACAACTCCTCATGGTCTGGGCACTTGGAAGACCCTAAGGCACACGAGGAACCCAAGTGCAGTTAACAGTGGTGCTCGCTCTGAACTTGTCCACTAGCAAGCTCTTCCTTAAACCAGTGTTCAGAACTTTTGTTATTTTTGTCCCTGGACCTTTTTCCTCCCTTCAGAGGAAACATCCAAGTCTGAAAATAAGCACTTCTCACCACAGGGTACTGAAAACCCTGAGGTACCTCAGTGTGATTCCCCTCTCACTTCAAAATACATGTAAATTAATGGAGGGGGACAGGTTAACTGAGGCATTTCATACACACTCCAGTTCAAAGCACTCTGTGCACTTGCACTGCAGCCACCACCCAGAAGCAGCAGAAATGACACGCTGCACTCTCTACACACACAATAGCTGGTTGTGCTTGTACCTACACCCAGCTTGCAGTTCAAGTCATGCTGGTTTTACAGGTACCACTCATCACACACCATCATGGCACATTTCCTACAAAATTATTTATTAGACAGCAATACACAGCTTTAGCAGGAAGCTTATATACATGCACACAACACTGCTGACTACCCTACTCGGGGACTCTAGCTCTCTTGCCCTTGGCCTTGCGGACCTCTTCTATCAGATCTTTTAAGTACTGAATTTCCTTACTAAGGGAATCTGCTTTCTCCTTCAGGGCCTGGTTCTTCTGCTCCAACTCTCTGCACTCCCCAGACAGCGCCTCCTGTTCTGCCCTCTTCTTCTGCCGGTAACGTGTGGCAGCAGTCTTATTCTGCTCCATCTTTTTTAGCTTCTTATCTATTTTCTTTTCTCCTTTCACCTTTGCTGACACTACCTTCTCTGAAGGATGACTGTATGGTTTGGATCGCACAGAGCCACAAGGGGCATCTGAAGGGAACTGGCTGCCACTGGGGGATCCAACTGAATTGGTGGGGCTGTGCTGGGGGGTTCCCAGGTAGGAATCTGGGCTCATGCATATTCCACTATCATCAGAGTGGTTTTCCTCCTCTTTCTCAGACTTGGTGATCACCACCACAACAGTGGGGCACTCCTGCTTTCTTTCTCCTTCCAGAACATCCACTTCACTACCTAGTTCCAAACTAAATGAGTGGTCTGGAGTGGAAATCAGAGACCCTGGGGAGAGGGGAAAAGACCAAAGGGAAGCCAATGGGGCCATTGGATCTGTTCCAACTGGGGATTCAGGGAGAGGGGTGATTACGTTATTTATCAGTGGAAGTTCTTTGTTGTGAAATTCCTGGATGGTAGCATTAAATAGATCACACGAGTCTTCCAACGCGGCCATCAGCTCGTCTGGTGAGACGGTGGCTTCCAGATGTTCCATACCTAACAGGGCATCAAAATCAAATTCCTTGAGATCCATCTTCTCCACCATCCACTCCATGCCAGAGAAGGCATCCTCTGCACAAAACAAAATTACCACTTCAGTAAACCATCACAGTGCAACTGAAGCTTACTGAAAATAATCTAGAAGTTTACCACCTCAGCATCTTTCCTCTCTAATGTGTTAGCACGAACAGTAAACCATCAGAAAAAAAAACTCTTTCATTGAGCTCCTATAAACTGCAGGGTACAATGTAGGCAGCATTTGTGACATTCCAACCCCCTTATTAAAAGCCAAGAAGAATTCAGAGACATTTGCAACATACAACCTTGCTTTCTTCTTGTACCTTTGCCAATAAACACTACCTTTAACAGCTGCTGTATTATTTCAAGGCCAACACAAGTGGCCCTTTAGCATAGCTAGCAATTGTGTGTAGGATAAGCAGCACAGCACATACTCTTCCCAAGCCCAGGTAAACGCATGTGAAATTGCCTTCAGATTTATGAAAACCTAGCAATCTGTTTTTAACTGCAATGTTGTGGTATTATATAATTTATTCCCTTTATGAAAATAAGTAACACCTTACCCTGGCTGCTATCTATGGTGTTGCCTAAACTGTCCACAGCAAGCCAATTGGAGGAGACTGCCTTAGCCTTGTCGCTGGAGAACCCATGCGAACTGAGGGGCTCAGCCACCTCCAGGTAGTCATCTATGAGTCCCAGACTTTCCTCAGCCACCGAACACGGCTGGCCGAAGGGGGATATTGAATCCCCCAACAGCATCTCGTTGTTCAAGAAGCTCATCTTTGTCAGCTTTTGACGCTTTGACGTTGAAGGATGTAGACACGTAGAAGGTTTCTTCGTCAACTACAGCAATGCTGCTGTGCGGTGCCGTGAAAAACCTGCGAATAGAACTTACACTCGTTAGTATTTGGTCCATAGTAACATTTTCTAGCAGTAGCACCTCAAGAAGCACAGCGGAACTTTCCCGGTTATCTCACTTTATTTTTCTGTGCTGCTGCGCCTCCCCCGCCTCCCTCAGGGGCTGGCCCCGCCCACCCGCCGCCATTTCGCGGCCCCTCCACCATTTTGAGTTCTGCCACGTTTCCACCGCGGCTCCGCACCGCACACGGGTGTGCGCCCCAGGGCCGGGTCTGACTGAACGCTGCACTACTACAGGATTTAATATTAGTACCGGCGCCAGGCAAGTAACAACCCTCGCTGATCTGTCTGCCGGAATACCACGTGGTCCTTACACTCAAGGCCCTAAAACTTCATTTTTTTCCCCGACGTACAGCAGCACTTTCCCTCGTGAAAACAGAGAAACCCTCCCTGGTGAAAATCCCAGGGAAAATAAATAAATAAATAAATAAATAAAATCCCGTATTTTTCGAAAGCAAGGTTTCTTGAAGGATAGGAAAAAAGACGTTCCTCGTAAGTTCTTTCTAAATGGCCATTTCCTGCCATTTCTAACGCTCACCGCATCCGGGGATACTGAGCTATACAAGAATCTCCCCACCTCACATTCATTTTGGCGTAACTAGGTCATTTATGTATTATTTTGGTATACCTAGGTATCTCCCCCCGCGAGATACCAACCAACACTACACGCGTAATAAACCCACATCAAAAGCCTACTTTAAGAGGCTAAGAGAGTGCCTATCAACACACAAGAGAAGGAGCGGCCATCCCTCACACACGATACTCACGCCATGGTTGCAGATGCCGGGGGTGTGCTGAGGCCGCCGCCGCTGCTGCTGCGCCTGCTGCACTGGCCGATGCCGCCGCTGGCCCTGCCGCCTTAAAGAGCCATGGCGGCCAGGGGACGGGGGCTGCTCGTATCCGCACCGCGCGGGAGGTGCTGCGCACGCTGATACGGCCAACAACGACCTACACGTTCTCAGCGACGGGAAACAATGAGGTGGCACCGGTTCCGTTCCGCTCTTATATATGAGCCGTCTCACCAAATGAGCTGCGATTATGCGGTATCCTTCCGCCAGCCGTCACCTGCCTGTCACCAGCACCTACTGGCCTGTAGCCGTCTTTCTGGACTTCTCTGCTGCCGTTCTGCTACGTGTTAAACACAGGAGCCGCCGACAAGACACCGTAGCTATACGACGGGGCAATCGTGGAGGAACTATATGGTGTATGCATGCGCGCCCCATGCCCGCCCTTCGGGCGCGGCTCTGCCACGTGACCGCAGCGACCAAGGACGTTCCCC
>WBMY01008961.1:96915-116685 GCA_013397315.1 Donacobius atricapilla
GAGGGAAAGCGGAAGCGGGGAGATGGGGAAGGAGAAGGGGAGAGAAGAAACAAGGAACAGCGGGGCGGGGCAATGGCGGTCGGACGGGGTGGGTGAAATAAGAATGGTGCTGGGAGCGGGTGGAAAACGGGCAGCTGGGCATTGAAATGGCCCCCTCCCACGGCAGCCCTGCGTTTCCCCTGACATGCCCCTCTCGAAGCAGTGTGTGCTCCTCACTTCGATTTCCAGAGGCCCCTTTCATTCCCTGCACAAAGCCCCGCTGAGGTCAGGCGGCTGGCGGCTGCGGCCCAGGCTGAGGCGATGCCATGGCGCCCCTGAGGCGGCGGCGGCAGCCCGCCATCTCTTCCTGCTCGCTTAGATAAGGCGCTGCCTTCCCTTCCGGCCTGCCCCACACACGGAGCGCGTTGATTACGTGCTCTCCGGGGCTGTGTGTTCGTGTGCGTGCAGAAGGGCGTCTGCCCGGAGCCTGCCGGCCTCACAGCGACCAAGGGGCCGCGCCGACGCTGAGAGGCTTCTGATGAGTCCCGCTGGAGAGCCGCAACGCTGGGCAGCCGAGAGTGTAACTAGTGCCTTCAACCCATGCAAGGGCTGAAAATGAAGTTGGTTATTGCACAGCTGAGGAATGAGAATGTTCTCTCCTGCCATGCAGTTTCATGCTGATGCGGTTGCTTCTCTGTCCTCTGTGCAGACCAACTCGACTGGTGTGAGCATTAATGGATGACCTATAGACCCTCGCGGCTACAAAGGACAGTGGCGCCTTGGATAGCTTTTAAAGTGCAGTTTTGCTTTTTATCTAATCCCAATCATCTTGCTTCTAGGAAAGAAGTCAGACATCTTTCCCCACCCTGTTCCTCATAAACAGTTCCACCAGCTGGCCTGGCCACCACTGAGACAGCTCACAGCAGGAAACTCACAGGAGTCAACAGTTTTCCACTGGCTTCAGTTCCTTGATAATCCTTTCAGTCGGGTCACACAAGCAATGGACAGCTCCGGTGAGCCAGGAGTTTCCCGGCTGTGTCATTCCTCACTGTGTCAGAGTTACCCAGCTTGAAAATGTTGATTTTCTGCTTTGCCAGCCTCTCAACACCGTCAGCTCTGAAAGCTGCGGTGGGACCTTGCTTGTTCAAACATCATCATCCTACAGCTCAACTTGCTCTCAGCTACTTCTGCAAAAGGGTCCTCTGTTTTCCAGTTAAGGCCTCAGTAGTATTTGTGTAAAGCCATGGTCTTCACATTGTTTGCTCAGGTCTAACTGACTGGAATGTCTTAAACAACTTGGCTATGATTTGCAAGGATGGAGTGTGATCCAATTTCTACTTTTAGCAGTCTGGTCTTAGCACTGTATCTACAAAGTCGAGTACGTAACTCCACATCTGTAACACGCACACTGCCTGCTGAATTAAAAAGGACAATTTTCCCTACGTGTTGGTTTGTTGCTATTTTATTTTGGTTGGTTGGTTTTGGTTCTTTCTTTGCAAGCACAGAATTTGAAACAACTCATTAAAATAGAGGAGGCAGAGAAAAATGTCCTCCAATGCCAAGAAACACCGCCATAGCAGTTGAGCAGTCTGAGATAACTGTTCTGATAAATACACTATGGAGGAGGCAGATCTTGCTTCAAAGGAAAATTGAGAGGCTGTGGCAGCTTTTAAAGAAGCTGAGTGGGTGACTGGCTGTGTGGATGGGTGGACAGCACTTCGATGTCCTCACTGGCTAAGGGAGAGCTCTCACATCCACTGCCGTGCCTGCCTTCCCCTCCTTTTAAGTGAAAAGAGCGATTGTATGGCCATAACAGCAGCTAAACAAACAGAAATGCATCCAATATATATATACACCCAATCCTTCATCATGAAAAGATAATTATAGATTTCTCTGAAAGGACTCTGGGAATGTGTGCGCAAGAATCACGTAAGCAAAAATGAAGTATGCAATGAGGAACTTAACCCAGATCTGCCTATTTTCTAGCTGCCTGCTTTCCCTTTTGTGTGTGAACTGAGGTGGAAATTTGTCTGTATTATGAGTTCCAGACAGATTTTCTGTAACAATCTCCAATCCAGAAAGTGAAATTAAGTAACCAGAAGCCAGCCATTTAGAGAAAAGCGTATTTTCCCCTGTTTGCCGCAGGACTGCAGAATAACTGTTGTTAAGTCATTTCATGACCTACAACCCCAATTCCTTCATAAATTATCTTTCTTCTTTTTAGATATTATGTCAGAGATATCTCCTCTGTGGATAGATTTTTTAACAAAGGTAGAAGACATTTTTTAAAGCACAAATAACAATTTAGGGGAATTTTTGTACAAGAGAAATTATAAGTATTTTCTAAGCACAGGACTACTAGCTACTCTTTACTAACTCAAAAGTGTTTAAAAAATAATTTGTTTCTAATAATACATAATACATTTGTGGCTTAGAGACTGAGCAGCTCTGAAGAAAATTTGATTTCCAGCACAAAAAGGTGGCTTCTGAGGGAACACCAATTTGTGTGCATGGTGAGTGAAGTCCTGCTGTCACGTTAAAAGCTTTATCACTATGGATATTATTTTCCTGCCCTGGGTACTTCAGCAAAGGGAACTCTGGGATAAGTAAGATCCATCATGACACAGAAACGAGGAGCCAGCTGCAGGAGAAAGGAGCTGCTCTTGCAGAGCTCGCTGCAGGGGAGCAGCCAAGGGCCTGGCTGGGAAGCAGTTAAGTGCCCTGATAAATCCAGCACTGCAGAGAGCCACCTCCAGCCAAACAGCATTACCAGGAGGTGGAAAACTAATACTCCTCCATTCACCCTCCTCCTTAGGATGGAAGGTCAATATATGCGTTTTAATAATCTCTTTGGGTTTTTTTTTTTCTTTTTAAAGTAAACATTGCAAAGGAAAAGATGTTTTCTTCTTCCACCAGCAAGAATACAGGAGACAAACATGCTGAACGCTGTTAGTAAGCACACCAAAGACTCAGGCGACGTAAATGTTTCCATAGTAACATCCCCACACACAACGTGGACTAGCTGCATAGGATGCACTCAGGGACTGTCAGTGGCAGGGAAGCTCGTTGGCTTCTGTAGCAGGGGAGCAAGGGTGGTGGGAGGAGTGGGTATCGCTGGGGCCAGAAGGGGAACCAGCAAAATTAACAGAGACTTCTCCGGAGTAATGGGAAAGCCACAGCCGGGGGCAAGGCGGGCTGACACCGCAGTGGGAGAGTGCATGATGGCCATGGTGGCACTGGGCAGGCAGCTTTGGTCACGCATGAGCCTCAGTGCCCCAGAGAAGGCGCAGATGGGCTTTCTGCTGGCCCTGCGCTCTGATGGGGTGGCTGGGGAGTAAGTGTGAAGGCAAGCCTCAAGGGGATTCTTGTGAGGGATAACTTGAGTCTTTCAGGAAGCCTTACCTTGCACTTCAATGAACAAAGCAATTCCAGAGACTAGCAGGAATTATTTCCTGGAGACAGAATGCTGAAGAAAACTCACGGGAGGAATGAGGCAAAGCAGACAGACATTTTGAGCAATTTTGAGGGAGAATTACCTACAACCTCTATGGCACAGACTAATTCACAGTGCTTGCTTGCTTCTTTCCTCATGTGGTACAAACAGATATGTGAAAGATCTTTTCTGCCAGATTCTCATTGTAAACTATTTAGGGATTGCTTTATAGATGTTCCATTTTAAAACTAGATCAAAAAGCAAATCTATATGATTAAAGATCAGGCTGGGAGGTATTAACATCCATTTTTTATTACATACAAAATAAGTTATCTATATGCTCTGCCTCATTTGTTTTGGACTAGTACACTGAATGGAATCTCTAATAAATCATTCACTACTTACCCACCCCCTCACTGTCTTCTGTTTCCATCCTGCTATGTAAATATCCCTGACATTAGAAATGAGACTAATAAAAAAGAGAATTAAATCTGCAATTTACATTTGCAACTTACAGTTCAATTATTTCACACAGTTATGGAAACAACCCTGGATGTCCACCTACATTTTTCTTTACTGAACAAACTTGGGCATACCAAGCACATGCTGATAGCTCACAAAATACCTGTCTCCAGAGGCTTAGTTACTGAGAATCAGCCAGGCTGTGGCCAGCTGCCACAAGTAAAAACATTGTCCAAATCTGTTAAGAGGGAGGTGAGTTGTAACTTGCCCAAGCCTGAGTTTCCTAAGCAAAGCTACAACTAGCTGAAAATCATGTTTAGCAAAAAATATGCATGAAGGAGGGAGAGGAGGGGGTGATTTTTGTTCAGACCACTGGGGGATATTTTTAGTTGTCTCATTGTCCAGCCTTGTTTTATTATGATGAAAGGACTTGGGGGTCAAGAATAATCCTTTGTGTGCAATAGCACATGTGGGGTCAGTTTAGCACACAAACAAAAGCCTTCCAGTTATCCAAGCAATAAACAAACGGCAACATATTTCATGTCAACTATTGTTCTTCATGGGCCTATAGTTGATGTGACCCCCCTGCAGACTGTGTGCTCAGTGTGTATGAAAATGTATGTACCTGTAGGTTACCAGCAACTGCTGGAGTCACATGTGCCAGGTGTCTTGTGCCCTTCCGTGCAAAAGGGTGAAGAGGAGAGTGAACTATGCACATTGCTTATTTTCTTGCAGTGTGAAGTTAGCAAGAGCTGAAGCCTGACAAGTAGGTACAGATTATGAGACTGCAGCATCTCAGCCCGGACACCAGTGAGTGAGTTAACTTCAGTGGAGCTCTCTTTCTGTGTCTCAGTGCCCCTTAGACCCCCTTGCTGTACCAGCCCAGCAGCAGTTACACTGCACTCCTGAACCTGGAGCCCAAACCAGCAGCTTCAGCTGAAGCAGGTGGAAAGGTTAAATAAGCTCAAATGAACTTATTTCAGCCTCTCTGTTCAGTGACGGGGGAGTTCACAGTGAAAGGATAATACCAGACTATGCTCTGTGTGCTCCTTTGGGGGATTTGTTTTTCACTTCGTGTCACATCAGAGTGTTTTGATGAGGCCAGAAAGAGAGATTATGCACAGGTGTACTCTACGAGTGAAACAAAACAGAGTTCACGCATCTTTTGGGTGTGTGTCAGATCTCTTTGATGCTGGCAGGCAGCTTCAGCAAGAACACTGACACAACAAGTAGTTCAGATGAAGCTCTGAAACTCATTTGAGGATTAGTCACCATTGAGGCTGTAGCTGCCCAGGTCCTTGGAGAGGAACACTGCAGCCATTATTCAGTAATAATTTTCCACTCTCCATAGGCAGCAGCTGCTCTGTGATTTACCAGCAGACTTTGTACAGTTTTAATATATGTTTGTTTACGAAGGAGGAGAGAAAAAACCCTGGTGAATATTGACACAATTGTGATACCATTGAGTTTATGGCTTTTTCCTGAAGGAATGTCATTTTCCCTCCTAAGGCCTCTGTGTTAGGGGATTTGGCAAATTATGTCAGAAAGATTCTTTCAGAAGACTTTGAGCCTGTTCTGCTCCCTGCGCTTGTACATGGACCGATGGCTAGCTTCAGTAGAGCCTCTTCAGATGTGTTACAGGTGGACTGGCCATAGGCAGGCTGGATAATAGTCCCCAAAGACAACTTTGCAGCTGAAATACCATACTGAGTAGGTGCTGTGGTTTCTCAACCCACCTTCACTCTTACTGCCATTGCTGTGGTGCCTAGTGAGGGAGGTTTGCAGTTCTCTTAATGGGAGGAGGTTTCTGTGCTTGACTGCTGAGAGAACTGGTTTGAGACTAAATCCAGGTCTGTCAGGAGCCAGCCACAGCAGCCAAGCTCTTTTGGGGAGGTACAGCAGGCCTGCTCTTCCGCCACTCAGAAGGTGAGACTGTTGAGGCCATGTCCTGGCTTCAAGGGGAGACATCTCTGGGTTTGAGGCGATGCTGGTGCTATTCAGGAAGGTAACATTTGAGCCATTCACCTCAGTCATGCAGTCTCAGTAAGACACATTTGGATGCCGAGCACTTATCAGAAATACAGGTTTCCCCTAGGCAGGGCAGACTCACAAAAGGGTAAGTCTCTCCCAGAGAACAACGCCTGGGAGTCACCAGTCTGCTGGTGACACCAAACATCCTCCCTGGCAGTGCAAAGTGATGGACTCAAGAAGCATTATTTTTCATTCATTATTTTGTTTTATATAGAAAAAGAAAAAAAAACCCACAAAATTTTTAAAAAAAGAGGGGGACAGGAAAAAGGTTCCTAGCAGAAAACATAAGCTCTTTGCTCCTTGTTGAACAAAAGGCACCAGACTAGATGCTTTCTACTGTCTCTCTCACAATCACAGGCAGTGATTTGGAAAAGAGAAAGTTTGTGCTTTGGTCACATCCTTGCCTCAGCAGAATCCAGCCTCCCTGTGAGTGCCAGGGAGCTGGGCCCCTGCCAGCATCCTCTCTGACAAGCACTGTGGGAGCTGCAACTCTCCAGCCTCTGGGACTGCTATGCCTCGTACTACCTTGGCTCCAGTGCACCTTGAGGCCTCTGACTGCGCTTCGCTGCTGCTGCAAACAAGCAGCAGCTAAATTATGATCCACATTTTATTATCCATATAAGTGGTGGTACTTACTGTTCCCAAGGTCCCCTGTGCTAAATAAATTCAAGAATCTGAAAGCAAAAATATCATTCTGCCATACTGCTTCCAGGAGCAATTATTTCTTGCCTTTCAAGGGAGGTAAGGAGTCCACCAGGGCCCTATGAGTTTTAAAGTAATGCCCATTGTGGGAGAGGTAAAGAACCAACCCAGTCCATCATTTGCCATCTGTGCCCTAGTGTCTGCTGCTTCTGAGGCCTGTCCTTTGCAATGCTGAGCAGACTGAGACAAGAGGGTTGTGTAGCACCAGGATCATTGCAGTGTGATGTCTTATGGGACATATCATCTCTGTGCTACTGAACAGTGACAATTCTACCACAGAGAGAGGAAGGGGAAGGGTGGAATTGCACTGAAGCCAGGGAATTGTTGCATTACAAAAGAATTCTCAACAAAACAATTAACACAAGTGAACAACTTTTGCCCATTATTTGTATGGAGAAGGCTTTTCATGAAGAACGTGGTTAGAATTTATATATATATATATATATATACTCTCCCCCTGAGAAANTATATATATATATATATACTCCCCCTGAGAAACTTAGCACTGAGTGCTAATAGATCAAAGAGCTACTTAGCCAAAGGAGCCAGGGAAATTGAACCAGGGGAGCAAAATAAAAATCAATCCAACTTTTAGCGTGCTGAATGTGACTTTGTTCAGAACTGACTTCTGCATGAGTACTTAGGAAAGCTTAAGATCATGAGAAGTTTGAGTTCTTTGAGCCAAACTCTGTGTCCCACTCTCTTTGCTTTTTCTAAAATGACAAGAGCATTTCTTATCTACAGAATGATTTCTGATCTTCCTTGCCTTACCCATTGGTCTTACCACCCTCTTTTGCCTTACCGTTTGCAAGATTATTCCACAGGATCACATACAGAAAGGAATAATAGCCTGCTCACCAGCACATTTCTGGGTCCTTGACTTGTGAGTAATGCTGTCCTTCTCAAAGCATGCTAGTAAAAATTTTATCCTTGATTGTGTAAGGGACACATTTGTTAAATGAAAGCTATTTGAATAGGGTGTTGAACCTTAAAAAAAAAAAGGAAAAAAAAAGGAGAGAGAAAAAAAAGAATAAAAGAGGGGGAGGATATTTCTTGAATCCCTCAAATTGTAAACTCAGATAGTAACTCAGCCTGACAAGGATAAAGAAGACAAAATCCAGATATCTCAAACAGTGCCCTGATTGTCTGGATCGCAGCAGTTCTTCCAGGGCTGGAAGCCAATACTGTGTTTCATTGGTAGGAGGTAGAATCTCCCATTTGTTGCTTGCTGCATCTGTGGGCAAAGCCCCACATTTCAAGATCCAGTGCCAGATTCAGTAAGCCATACTGAAGCCATTAAACAGTGCATTTAGCGAGCAAACATCTTCTCTGTAAGAGAAATTCCTCATTTGGAAGAGGCTCCTCTTTTTTTCTATGGAACTAAAATTTGGAAGAGGCTCTTTTTTTTTTTTTTCTATGAGACTAAATTTAAAAAGCAGCAGCTGTCTGCAGCTTTTCTAAAGTTTAGAATATTAAAATAAACCTTAAAAAACCATGGATGCCATTAAGTATTTGGGAACAAAAAAAGAAACATTATTAATGCAGTTCAACAGTTTAGCATGATAATCTCAAATTTGGGTTTCAGTCATCCCTTCTTCCCTAGTTTAAGATTAGACACAAAATAGGCTAGAATTTATGTATTTATTTTTAAAATTAAGAGATGAAAAAATAAGTAAAATGTAAACTCATCTACATTAATATCCAGGACAGGACTGTGGTTATACAACGAAGTGGGCAAAATATTTTGCTTTTTCCAAAATTCACTTTCCTCCTAAGATGTTTGTTCCTTATGCTAAGAACAAAAGAGATTCTAAGTCTTTGCAGCCTGGAGAACTATTTGTGCTCTTCTTTGCAGCAGCTTTTTCCATACTTGCAATAATTATCATCACTCCCCTCAATTATTTCTTCTTTACATTAAACAGACACTTATCTTTTGATCTTTCCTCCCTATTCATGCCAGGACAGCTTCCATGCAAAGATGCAAACCACTGCATATATTAACCATGTATTGCAGGCTCTAGGCATTCCAGGGACTTTAACTTGAGGGGGTAATAAGTGTCACAGATTTCACAAAGCAGCTTATTTTAGCTGCTCCTGTAAGACTCTGTATGGCATGAAACGTGCTGCCAGGATCTCATCTGATCTGTTTCTACCACAGGACAGATTAAAGGAAAAAAAAAACCAAAGCAATGTAGGCAAGGGATATTAGAAAAAAAGAAAAGGTTGGAGATGTAGACTCTCTTTGTATCATAAAATACCCTCCAATATAGTTAATTACAGAGTACTCAATTAACACAAGTCTTACAGGACAATGTTGCCACTGTAGCATGTCTTCCAAGAATTAAGAACCCTGGGACCCATCAAAAGCAGCACGACTTCGCACTTTATTTGACATCCAACATTTCCACTCCACCTTCCCAAGCAGGCACATAAAACTTGGTCTTACTATAAAGAACTTCAACACACCAGACATGGGCCCCTGGCAAAGCAGCTTCCTCGCTGCCTCAAGGCTGATGCCTGGATAAGAGAGGAGCGCATTTGGGAGGGGAGAGGCCTGGCACACAGAAAACAAGGCTGTGACTGAACAGGGGTGGGGTAGCCCACACAGGAAAGTTTAACATTCCAGAAGCACGGAAGCCTCTGAAGTCTGGGGAGCTACATGAAAAGCAAATGCCTGTTGGGGCAGGCGGACTATGGGAGAGAGGATGAGAGGCTCACCGCCACAATTACGCATCACCTTGTGACTGGTATGAAAGCTGCCAGGAGCCAGGATACTGCTGCACAGAGCTGATTGCTCCCAAGAGACAAGCTGCAAAGTGCTGAGTGCCCAGAGCTGCAAAGGGAAAGCAAGTGAATCAGCAGGGGGCAAGTCAGTCCCCAGGCATTGGTGTGGTGCAGAACTGTACCAGCATTAAGGTGACACACCGAGATGAAAGCAGAGATGTTCCTTTGTTTATAAACATGCCAGAGACAACCAGGTTACTGTGGGAAGTAATTTTATTTCAGAATTCCACACACTCTGTCACAGATCATGCACTTGGACTTTCCCCTTTGCAAATCCACAGCCTCCAGACCTGGGAGAGATGAGGCATCACCTCTTCACTTCTCACTGCATGCCCACATGCTAAGAATGAGGGCCCTAATGGCAGCTTGCCAGGGGGCAGAAAGCAGCCTCTTGTTTCCATAATTGCTTTTAAACTCGGGAAAAGAAATCCATCTGACTTGAAAGATTAGCAGTGGAGCTCAGCAACAGTGAAACTCACAGCTGAGCAAGTTGGTCCTCACCCTGTAGTTACAGAGAATAAGACTACAATCTCACGGGAAGCTTGTGTGAGCTAAGCTACAGAACACACGGAGACATTCTTAGAACTGAGGCAGCCACCAGCCCAATGCACGCCCTGGGCCTCTTACAAACAATCTGTCTCTGAGCTGCTCTGCCAGGAAGGTGGCCGGGAGCTGCCCTTTATCACATTCAGCTTTAGGTTCTCCTACTCTGTGATACAGATTTGACCAGGAAGTAGCCTACCTGTGGGTAAGACAGCCCTCCAGGCTGCAAATCAACACATGTACTACATTCAATACTGAAAGGTGCCAGTTTGAAAGACTCTGCAACATTCTGTTTGACCCACAGGCTGGGTGCAGCATGACTGGAAGTTTCCTGCATATTTACCCTACACCTTTTTCCCTGCTTCTATTGCCCCTTATATCTGACCCTGATCTTAAAATACTCCTAGTTGCAGTGTACCTGTGACCCATCACATCTTTGGCCTTTCTCAAGACTGCCACTGCCAGAGCAGCTATTGCCTGCTGTGGTGGCTTGCTTGTAGGAAGTGATCATTTGCCTCCCAAGAACAGGCTCGTGGCTAGCTCAGAGGAAGGCAAAACTGAACGGGAAGAAATGATGGAGATGGATGATGCAAGTGAAGTGGGGCAGAGTCTACAGAAAAGGCAAAAAGGCAGCTTCGGTCTCCATTTGATACACAGATTGAGCTCAATAGCAGCAAAAAAAATGGCCATAAAATATTAATTCATTAGGTTGCCAGGAAGAAGTAAAAGCATTCATGTAAAAAATTATATATACAGATACATATGTGACAACTGTTCTCAAGTCATATCTCACTTTTTTTTTTTGTATCTAGAGTTTAATAATTTTGCCAACCACATTGCTATTAAAATGTGAAGACCACAGTACTGGAGTCAGCACCAAGTGAGGAGTGACATCACACTGAAGAAATGAGTTTTGGGAGAACTCCTGGCAACCCAGATATTTTAATATTTTTGTTGACCTTCAAGTAATTAAAAACAAGGGGAATTCTTCCCAATAGCCTATAGGCTCCAAGTCTCATCTGTCTGCTTTTAGGGTAGGAAGGCTGACATCAGAAAGGCAGTGGGGGGCACGGAAAGGGAGAGGGGAAAAATCTGGGAACCAGAGTGAAGAGCAATCAACAGCTGACCAACACTGACTGCAGCAAAACTTACAAAACACAAAGTCATACAAATGGGATTCCTGTTAACCTTTGATAGACTAGAGACTTTATATACACACACACTTTAAAGTACACATCTGGCAGTCTAGAAAATACCAGTACCCTAAGGATTAAGTAATTTAAAATGCAATGTTGCATTATCACTGTATACAGAATGCTAACACATTGGCTAAAATGGACGGATTGTCTGAGAAAGATGCTCCCTCCTTCACCTCACCAGCACTGCCTCTAAAAAGAACCAAGGGTGAAAGACTTCCCTCCCTGGTTGCACTCCTGAAATTCACCTTGAAACTTCTCTGTCAAAGATGGGGGAAGTCCTGAGAGGAAGGGACAAGAAAAGGAGAAAAGGATTCCTGCTCCCTCCAAACTCTGCTGCTACAGTTCTCCTCTACAGTGGCTAAGGAGGCTGAACAGCAAGGGCGAAAAAAACTGCTAAAGCAGGGAAAAGGCAAATATGTTTCTGAAACAATAGTTATGCTGATGTTTTGAGAAACACACAGAGCTCCAGACTCGGGAGCTTTTGAAGACAGCAGGTGGCTTAAAGCAGAGTATAAAGAGTCTACAGCCTGAGAGCAGCCATAGACAGGAGTGGAGAAGAACTGTTCTGCTAACAGGTCCAAACAGATGGAATGGGAAGGTGTGCCCTCACCAACTTTCTAAGAGTATTTGTAAAACGGGAGCACTGGAAAGTCAGCACATGGGAATGAGGAAGGTGATGGACAGCATCAGTTCTGGGGAGGAGAATAAAGCACACAGAGCAGATGGCAAAGGCAACAGATCCCTAAATGCCAGTTTTGTATATGTACCCTAATACCAGTGTATGAGACAGAACCTTGCTGATGACACCAGTTCAGTTCTATCATCTTCAGAGCCTTTAGAGCTGGTGAGAATCTGGCTTGTGTGTGCTTATTCTAAAGCCCTTTGAGGCATGCAGTCTTGTTCCCACCTCCAGTAAACCAGAACAGCCATAAGCTCTTGGGGAAAAGATGAAAAAAAAAATAATCTCCATTCCCATGTGTGTCTCCCACTCCTTCCCTATAATCACCCTCTCTTCCTCTAGGCCAGAGACAACTAAAGAGCTGCCTTGTTCTCCACTCTTGAGGCCATTCCAGGCAGACCTGGCTAGGTAGGAACAGTAAGCTCTGCTCCTTCAGCCTCATCACACAGCCAGACGACAAAGGTTCCTTCCTCCCCTGTGACACCTTCAACAAGAATTGCCCATACAGGAGGTTGTGTTGCAGCAGACTGGACAAATTTTGGCCCTTAATCCTGAACCCAGCTTGCAAAGGATGAGAAGGCGCTGTGGGAGCAGGAGCTGTGGGAATTCTCCAGTTTCAAGCTCTACAGCCCTCAATATTGCCAGTGTAGTCATTATCCACTCAGAAATACAAAAAGAACCCAAAATATCTCACTCAGTCTGCCCCACATGACTGGGCCAAAAGGACATAAAGAAAAGAAAGTGAGACAGTGTGGGACAGCAGAGAAAAAGAAACAAGAGGTAAAGTCAGGCTGGAGGAAATTAAACAACATCAGTGCAAATATGCTAAAATCATCACTGGATTTACCAGCCCAGTTCCACCTTCTTCAGACCAAAAAGGGTCTGCTGCACTAAGTGTACTACAGAACAAAGAAGTGCATAGTTTGGTTTATTTTTTTGGTAGACACTTAAACTCAGCAGAATTTATGTGAAGATCTCAGAGCTGCAGTTTTAGCCTCTCTTCCCTAGCCAAAGGGGACCTGTTGGGGCAGAGATGGTGGAAATGGACCAGTAGCACCAAGAAATTCAGTGGGAGCACCAACTCCACGGCAGGAATTACTAATGAACTAAAAGGGGGGAGTGGTGAAGAGAGAGAGAGAGAGGAAGATTGGGAGAAGTGAAGGAGACATAATTCACAGTAATCAAAGTCAGCACTGGCTAAACCCTGTCAACACTTCCCCATAGGTAAGGCCCCATTACGTCTGCAGCAAGACCTCTGGCTCTGACAGAGAGCTGTAGAGGGTATAGCCCAACTCATCCACTTCCTCAGGGGTGAGTTCTGAAAACAAGTTCATCTTAGGGTTCAGGGCACTAGGGAGGACACCTGCCTCCAAGTAGCAGATCAGCCCCTTCAGTGCCTGCAAGAAGCGATCAGCCAGCATGTCCTGGGACCAGTTGGACTCCTCCTGGGAGAGGTGCAGGATGACATTGGTGAGCTGGCTGGCAGTGAGACGTCCCAGAGCTGGGTTTAACTTGCATACTGCTTTGAAGATCTTGAGGCACAAGCAGCGGCAGCCAGAATCGCCCTGGTCCAGGGCACGGAGGCGAGCTGTTTCTGCTGGCCGCAGGCTCAGTCGCCACAAGTTGTCATTCTGGGCCAATCGGTGAGGTTTGGCAACGAGGACGACGTCCCCCAGTGTCAGGGATGGTAGAAAGTCAATAAAAAGATGCCGATCTGCATCATACTGGACTTCCAGTGTCAAATCTGCTGGGGGAGCTGCTGGACGGATCACATAGTCCAAAAGACTCCCAATTGCTGGCCAGTTGATGGATCCAGCTACAACTTTCTCAAAGGTGTCTGCTACAGTTTTGGGGGAAAGGTAGCCTCCTACCACACAGCGATCCCAGTAGCTGCTCCCACGAGGAAAGTATTCTGGGTTTTCTCGACGCACCAAGTAGAAGCCAGGAATGTTCATGATAGTGTCCTCCCCAGGGATACAAGACCACAGGTTCTGCTCCAGCATGAGAGGTACAATAAGCTGGATGTGGTCAGCTGTCACTACCTTTCACAAGAGAGAAAAGTCAGTAAGAATAAGCTTTCTCTCTCCACATTCATTTTATTCACCACCTTCAGCTAGCCTTCTGTCCAAAGGAACCTGGAATAAGGATGCAGCTGTCTCACTCTCCTCTCTGCATGGGATTCCCAGCCTCCCTTTGTTAAAAGACATTCTGAAGGACTATTTCCAACCATCAGTGGGATAATTCCAAGGTATAGCCGAAGCTAGTGCTTACGTGGTATGTACTATAATTTAGAGACCTGACATGGACTGCATACAGATGAATCACTCTGCCTCATACTGCTGTAAGTCCGCTCCTTGGCTGTGCAGTGCAGCTGGCCTAGGGCACAGCAACACCACACCACAATTTAAGCAAGAGACAGAGTATTAAGTTTCTTAACAAGCTTCCGTTGCCATGGTTTAATAATCCAATGCTACATCTAGGTACACTGCCCTCACCTGGTCTGCCACATTGTTTGGAAAAAGGTCATTAAAGATCCTTTTTCACCAATGTGATTAAGACCCCAGGTCTAAATTTCACTGGACATTCTATGCTCCATTCCAGAGCTCTGACTCGAACAACGAAGTGTGTCTCTGAATCACTCACTATAGCCAAGGGCATCTTGCCATCAGGGAGATATTGCAGCAGGTACTGCTGTCCAATCTAGGTCTGTCATGCATTAAAAAAAAAAATAAAGGGTAGGAAATACCTACATGCATAAATGGGAGTGCTAAGGGACTATAATGTATTTGGATGGTTATAAAGGGATGGAGAGAAAACAGATGTCTACCAGAGAAATAGAAAGAAAAACACAGCTAAAAGGAGACACAGAGAGGAAGCAAAGAAGGACTGAGATATTTTGAAGAAATAAACCAGCCAAAAGCAAAGTGACAGAGCAGCCTGGTCATGCCTGTTCAAACAGCCCTGTGGAAATCAACGCCTAGCTCCACAGTGGGAAAGGCAACACCAGGGGCCTTATTACTGAGAAATGCTGTGCTGAGCCAGCAGTGCCAACAGGGAAGCTTGAAACGCCCCTGGTATGGTCAGCCACCTGGATAAGGAGCCATGATGTGTCCCCAGAAATTACCTGCAGGCCATCGTAGAGGCTGCCACTGAGGTACATGTCCCGCAGGGGCATGTCCGGCAGCTTGGCACGCAGGAAGCTGCGCAGCTCTGCGCAGATATCCACAGCTGCCTGCTTGGCCCGAGCCTGCTCGTCTGCTGGGATTGCCACCCGCCGTCGGTAGTATGCGAACAGCTTCTCCTGCAGGGACAGGCGAAGGCGGGCCTTCTTCAGCTCCACCTGACTCCTCTTGGCAGATGGCTTGGGCTTTGTGGGTTGAAAAAAGTCTGCAAGACAGAAGGAAAACTGTTGAGGTTGCAACTGATTTTGCCATGAAGTGTTCCACAGAACAGAATCTGCAGCACAGAACTGTGGTCTCTCAGGTCTCAAAAAGCCCTTGGCAGACATTTTGCAGGCTTTATGCAGGTACCACTTCAAAGGGAAGTGCTAAGGAACTTCAAAACATGCTACTAAGAGCATCAAAATGGATGAAAACAAGTTACTAGATTCGAAATTTAGCCAGACTAATATTGTGTACAAGAATGTCATTTTAATGGCTATGTGGGCAGTACCTCAGATCAATTTCAACAAAAATTCAGTGCTGTTACCTGTTGAAAAGCTTTCAGTGTGATGCGAGACCAGTGAATAAAACACTTTTGAACAACCATCATGATCACTTTCAGTTTTCAGCATTAAAACAGATTATTACAAATTACCAGTGAAACCCAGTGCTGACTGGCATGTAAGATCAGAGAAGACTGTGCCACCTGGAAATGAAATAGCTGTTGGGAGTCTGACCAGCAGAGTTATTAGGATGATGAGCTGACAGATACTGGGGCCATCCCAGCTCAGGCCATCATAGCTCCAGTGATACCCCTCTGAAACCTTCACTGGAAAAAGGCCGGAGAGCCCGCCCAGAGGCACAATGCAACAACACAAAGTTAACATTGCCATCTGAGTTACTAAGCAATGTCTGACCCGCACAGATTCTCTGAACCCCTTTTTTTCTGACTGGTTTCCCAAAGAAATAAATCAATGCTTCCCATCCATTTCAGATTTCTCTTAAAATGGACTAAGAGTTTCAGAAGTTAACAATGAGAATTAAACGGGAATATTACAGATCTAAGACAACTTTGGAAGGGGCTGTGATACCTAAGGGGTGCAGGAGAAATACCCAAGTCAGTGGCCCCATCAAAGCAATCGGCTGTTGTAGATTTGTTTGGTGATGGGCATTTGGCCACAGAGCATGTGAGGAATGGCTGACGAAGCTGTACGCAAACCTATCTAGCCCAGCCTCAGCAGCTGCTGTCTCTTGTCCCACTGGATTCTTTTGGACAGATTTGAGCTTTTTTTATGTAAAGGAAATAATGCTCAAAACCATAGAGAGCTGGATTTCATTGCCTATTTATGAAAAAATTATTTTTCCACACTGAATTTTAATTGACTTCTAACTGAAGAATTTAAGATGCCATCATCAATGCTTTTATTACTCAGTCCATGTGCTTGGGGACTCCAACCAAATGATCTAGACCCCGTTTAACACAGCTGTCTAGTTTTTAATGTTTCCTCAGCAGAAAACCTGTGCCATCCCAAAGATACCTTCCTTTAAAATAATCTGGAAATCAAGTTAATAGCTTGATTCTGATTTTTAGTTGAAATCTCTGAGTGTAAATCTCCTGAAATGAGTGACCAGACATAGAAAATAAGGCCATTGAGAACAAAGAACCAACCACACATTAACAAAACACGGCTGTATTCTAAATTACTGATTATCCCACCAAGAAAGAAAACTACAGGACACTTTCTATAGACTATTGAAGAGAAACGCACTGCTAAGCAGCACTAAACAGGTAAACGTTGATCCAGAGATTATTTGGAAAATGGTAGCAATAATACAGGAAATACTGTTATAAATTGCTAGTACATCCACAACTTGAATACTCCTCCCTCAAAAAGATGCAAGCAAACTGTAATGGCCCAAAGAAAGACAAAAGAGTGCTTGAAATGAATTCTATCAGGAAAGATTAGCTATTCAGATTGAAAGCGAAAAAATGAGGGAGAATAAAGTTTAACACCATGAAGTCATGAGAGGAATGAAGAGTGTGAATAGATGACCATTACTGACTAGTTCCCAATGTCAGTTCTGATTCTTGAAGTTACCAGTGTGAGACATTAATTTTGAGGAATTAAGGATTTTAGGCACGTTAAGATCATCGTTAAAGTAGACATTGCTGAGTTAGCTGAAGTAGATAGATAAGCTTTGTTCGTAGTTAACAGAAGCCAGATCTTAAATAAGCTATCCCAGATGTAGTAACTCATTGCTTGTCAATTTTATGTTTGTGTAAGCTGTCCTGGTAATGAAAAACAGAATGTGAATAAATCTCAGGAATACAAAACAATAGCCAATTTTTCCCATGCTAGGAAACAGATTGAACACAGGAAACTGTAAATTCTACCAAGGATTCGTTTNCAATAAGTCAAGTGGACCTGCTTATAAGAAAAACATAAAAATCCTGGGCCAGACAGGGTATTTCCCTCCTTGCACTCCTTTAAAAAACACAGGGTTTATAGGCCTGGGTGACTCTGTGATGCAGGAGGATGGCCATGCCTCTTACCTGTGTCTGCAGCTGAAGCATCAGTGGGGAGGGTCTGCAGGGAGCGGCTGAGACTGGTCTTCATGTCCTGGGTCAGCAGGTGCGAGGAGGAGCCCAGCCAGTTTGGCTCTTCCCAGCTTCTCTTTCCTGACTGGCTCAAGCGAGTGGGGCTGCTGGGAGCACTGATTGCCCGGTCATACATCTAAACCAGGAAAAGTTTGAGTCACCGAGGGCGCAATGCTTGCATCTTACCCAGGCCGCTGCCCTTCCCCGCGTCCGGAGCTGTGCCCGGTGCCAGCTGTGGCACTCACCCGCTTGACGGCCAGCGTGGCAATGCCCAGCACGGCGGCGCCCCCCACGCCCAGCACCAGCCGTGCGTTGGCCAGCACGAAGTCGATGGCGGTGCCGATGCCGTTGTCATCCTTCTTCCCTTTGCGCTGCCCAGCACCTGCCATCTTACCTGCAAGAGTGGGAGCGTTACGCGCATGGGCCAAAGCGCATGGCCCTGGTGGTTCACCCCCTTCTCCGACACCTCACACCCGCTACTTCCACGTTTTATCACAGGAAGGGACCACCCAACCCTGCACCCTCTCTAATTATGTTCCCTCAAAGAGCTGCTTGTTCCCAGCAGAGCCAGGACAGTACTGACCAAGCAACGTCCAATACCTGAGGGAACACATCCGAATTTGATGTGAGGTTTCTAATAATTGAATAGATTTAATGAAAGTAGAATTTACTTCCGCAGCATTTTGTAATAAAATCCTGCATATTAAGCAAAACCCTATGACCATTCAGGTATTTTTCTTATAATTTGTGCTTCTCAACCAAAGCATAGCCGATTTATTTTCTAGTTTCTAATGTAACAAGTGTGATTTTTCTCAGAGATAAGGCAATATAGGGTTGGTCAGTAGTCTGGAATAGAGTGGAATCTTCCCCAAGAACTGACAGACAGTCTCAGAGCCTCCATTCACAGATTAATTTCTGAACAGTGTCCAATCCCAGATCCTTCAAAGACACCCAATCAACAGCAGAGAGCAACACATAAAAGGAACAGCTCCCTTGCCTTCCTTTGATGTTTATTCCCGCCCTCGACACTGGTGGGCTTGACTCTCAGACGAATCACGTAAAACATTGACATGAATATTTTCTTATATGGGTACTTTTGTGTCCTCAAATTTCCATTTAACCTGACTTTGAGATTTAAAAGAGTGTCACTAGCCAACATGGCCTCAAGCAGTGCCAGGGAAGGCTCAGGCTGGACAAGCAGGAGGAATTTCCTCACAGAATGGGTGATTAGGCATTGGAATGGGCTGCCCAGAGAGGTGATGGAGTCACTATCCCCAGGGGTGTTTAACTTGGACATGACACGCAGTGCCATGTTCTAGTTACAAGGTGGTCATCAGTCAAAGACAGGACTTAATGATCTCAGAGGCCTTTTCCAACCAACGTGATTCTGTGATCCTGTAAAACACACTTTACCATCACTACCATAAGTGGATCCCCGGTGAACCTACACAAAAACACCAAGAAACTCCTGCGCTGTGACTTCAGGTCTGTTTACTGAGTCAGTGTCCAAGGTTCTGAGCCTGCCTGCCTGATTAGGGTGGTTTAAAACTGCCGTTTGTTTTTTCTAAAGTCAAGCCAGGGGGAATGTGCCTGCTGGATGAATCACGAATACATTCACTTGTCATCCCCAAGCAGAAAAAACCCCACACTTTCGCAAAGCTCACAGTAACAGCAGCACGAAGAACGGCTGTATTATTGTAGATGACCTACCTGTGACCTAATGCATTTGTGCTGACAAGAGGAGAGCCCTCCTGGTGTGCCTGCGGAAGCACCTTCAGGACTTCTTCAAGAAAGTGGTGGGCAGTGAGTGTTAATCATCTCTTCTGGTTGGCGAAGGGATTTTGGAAAGCAGAGGGAGGTAAGTAGGGCCAGCGGGAGCTACAGGGAATCTCTAAACCAGGCCCCCAAGCCTGCTCTGCAGGAAAGCCTGCCCCTTCTCCAGCTGCCTTTCCTTGTCCTCCAGCCGCTGCAGCCCCTGGTTCCGGCGGAACTCGCGGCGGACGGAGGCGAGGTAGAAGTCCTGGTCGGTGTAGCGCAGGCCGCGGCCGCGGCGCAGCAGTGCCCGGTACAGAGTGAGCACCGCCTCCCGGGACCACGCGGCCATGGGGGGCGAGTATGCGGCGCGGGCGGGCGAGGGGTGACCGAGGCCGGGATACGGGTCAGCTTCTCTCTGCCCAAGAGACCCGTCGGCCGCCACC
>WBMY01008961.1:116798-147295 GCA_013397315.1 Donacobius atricapilla
TGCCATCGGCGGCTCCGTGTGCCATCGGCGGCCCCGTGTGCCGCAGCTCGGCGCGCCGGGCTGCCAGCCCCGAGAGGCTGCGTGCCTGCCGTGCGCCACCGTCACGGAATCACGGATTCCGTTAAGTTGGAGAAGGCTTCTGAGGTCACGGCGTCCAGCCTCTGACTGAACACCTTGTCAGCCACATCGTGGCACTGAGTGCCACGTCCAGTCTTTCCTTAGGACACCTCCGGGGACGGTGACTCCACCAACTTCCTGGCAGCCCATCCGTAATGTCTAATTTCCCTTCCTGCAAAGGAATTCCCCCTAACGTCCAACCTGATCCTGTCCTGGAAGAGAGCGATGGGTCAATGCTGCGTCTCAAGATACTTCTGACTTCTGGAACGCTTTTTACAGACTAATTTATGAAATTCAAGCTCCCTATCTTTATCTCCAAGGAACCCCCAGAGACCAGGGCTTGGTCTATGAGAAGGACAGTAGCTGGCAACCTCTCTGAGGAGACTCCCAAGGCCAGAACTTTATGCTCCACTGTCCAGATGCAAATCCCACATTTCCATTCTCACATTCTCTACTATGAGGTGTCATTGGGGCATATAAATTTCTCCTTAGCCATCCCCTCCTCCCCAGGTCGTACCTAAATATAAAACATAATGTGCTGTTCCACCCCTAGAGGGGAGGGTGAGAGAAAGAGCAAATGGTGTGTGACAGAAGAGAACCATATCACTTCACACAATTCTCAGTGACACCAGATATGACAGTGATAGAACTGAACAGGAAGAAAAACAGAAGATCTGGACTGGCTCATTCTGTGCCAATCTCCTCTTGTTCATTTCCTTTCTGAGATAAGCAACCCAAATAGTTTTGATCTCTCTGTGAGCGAATTTGCCATGCACCTAATCAGCCCTTTCTGAGAAGGGCTTACTTGAACTGCAGACAGTATTCCCAGAGAGGCCACACTAGTGATTTACATAATAGCATTATCATATTTTCCACATTTTTCCCTCCTTCCTTCTGCATGCTAATATTTTGTCTGTGCTTTTTTTTTTTTTTTAACCTGCTGCTACTCTCAGAGCCAGGGTTTGTGTGACATCCATATATTTCTTGGGTTGCTAGAGAATACCTGGAGCTTTTTTTTTTGTGTGCAATTTGTTTTCCCTCTTCTGACCATGCACATATTCAGTTGATCCTTGGCAAATATGTGGTGTTCCCCATTTGCCACATTTGCATTTTACTCAGTCCTTTTTGATCTCCTCAATAGCTTTGAGTCAATAGCTTTGATTCATCTTTTTAAAAGGTTTGATAAACTGCTCATCTTTGTTTCCAGATCACCAGTTCATATATTGAGCTAAGACCTTGGAGATAGCATTCATATTCCCTACTCTTAACCTGCTGCCAGAATGAAAATCAATCTTGGAACCTTCCTCCCAGCTTCCTGCCTCCTCCTTGAGTTGTTAATCCTCAGAAATACTTCCCTTCTCACAAGCGGCCTCTATCACCCCTGGGCAGGTGTGCGGATGAGCCCAGTCCCCAAAATTCCCAAGACTGGATCACAACTTGAGCAGCCACATGTGGCAAGCCCCTGGTGCACTACCAATGGGATCTGCTGGGTCAGGCCAAGCAGTGATGGACTTCCCTGCTGCCCTCCTGCCATGGCAGCCAAGCAGTGTCACTTCCATAAGCACACCCTCCCCAGCCTGGCCCCCTTGGATTGTGCCTGTTTTGCTGTTTCTGTTCTTGCCCCCACCCCAGGCTTGCTGCCAGCTCCTGGGCCCCTTGCCAGCAGCTGCATGTGCGTGTTGTGCGCTCCTCCACCCACACTGTGCAGTGTCTCCAAAGTGCCCCAGCCCCTGCAGACCCTTCACTTGCTGTGCCGGCTGCCCCTCGTGGGCTGCCCATGCCTGCATGGTGTGGGCAGGGGCCTCAACCGGCCCCTCCTCTCTTGCAAAAAGGAGGGCGAGTGTCAGGGCCAGGCAGCCCGTCACTGATGCCACTCGGGCTGCCGTGCAAGCGCTGGGTGTTGTGAATTTGAACTCTGCCTTGAGACGGTGAAACACGATCCCCCCTGTCTCCAGGGTTTCCCAAACTCTGCTGACCTACTGCACGCAGCTGGTGGGACCCACCCAGCACCCCCAAAGACTTGTACTGCCCTGAGGGCCCCAGGGCCCCATTGCTGGCAGAACCCTGTTGCCTGGTGGCTTCTTTGCCCAGAGACTCACTGGGAATGGGGTTCTCCCTGTGATTCCAGCCAGTCCCCCTGTACAAAAGGGAATTTACTTGCCCCGACAGGGCCAGGTGCAGGCAAAGAAGAGGGAGCAGACTTTTGCTGTGTTCCTGAAGAACAATAACAGCCTTTGTTTCTCGAAATGATCAAGTGAGCTTGAAATACTAAAGGCACTATGTGTGACAGGGCACAATAACCCATGCTGTTGCCTGGAATAAGACTGACATCCCCCCCATCCTCCGCCTCCTTGGAAGTCTTGGGAGCCGTCACTCCTCTGCTGGTCTTCTCATGCTTGCAGTCCTCCCACTCAAGCAGCCACTGCCACAGGCTTTGATAGCCACTAAAAACAGCAAATGGCTGCCCCTGAGCCTGGCTTGCAGCCTCTGCTCCTGGGAGCCAAGTGCCACGGCCAGGGCTTCCCACCACCCATTCTGCAAGGGCAGGACCATTCCCAGACAGGGAGACATCCCTGTGCTGCCTGTCACCAGCCAGCAAACCCTCCCTGGGTAGCAGGGAGGTGAATGTGAGCCTCAGAACTGCAAATGGCATCTTGGAGGGGCTCTGCACGGATGGGAAACAAACTGTGCTTGGAAGCAGAAGGCTGGTCTTGTAGAGGAGCCAGAAAGCAGTTCTAAAACGTGAGGGCGAAGATGGATAGTGACCCATCAATGGATCTGAGCTGGAGCTTAGTATCCTTAGTATCTTCTAGTAAATGGATCTCGTAGGAGGCCTTTTGGCAGTCTCAGCTCTGTTCAACAGCTCTCTCTTTAACTGCAGCCCTGTTTCCTTACTTTTCTTGAGCAGTCGCAAGGATTAATGGCATTTGAGCTCCTGCTCTCCAGCTGTGATGAGCCAGGAGGGGCAGAGGCCCATGGATGGCACGTGTGGTTTCAGTCCCTGAAGCTCCAGCAGTTTGGATGTTGAGTGCATGTGGGAAGAAGACAGGTGGGGAAGGAAGAGACCACTGGTACAAAGCTACCTTTCAAGGAGCATTCCTGATTCAGAGCCTAGACCCACATTTTTAGTGCGGACAGTAAATATCCAATCTGGGAAGCCATGCTCAGGGTACAGTTTTGACAGAGGGAAGAAGGGAAAGGTCCCAGCTTTGCTGCAGCTGTAGTAGGACTTTTCAGATCCCCAGACTTCCATCCCTGCGCAGGGGAAGGGGGCTGCAAAAACACTGTCAGCAGCAAGTGGTCTCCTCTGTGAAGTAGAGCTGCTGTCCCCATAAGGCTGCACTGACAGTCACTGACGAGGCTCAGTTTTATTACCTAACATATTGAAATTTCTTCTGTAGTACTTTTAAAATTGGTCTGTGCCCACTTCCACTCCCAGCACAATTTGTGTTTCTTCAAACAAATTTCCTTGTGGCTGAGTTTGTTGGGGATTTTTTCTCATTTTTCCCTGACTAGTAAGATTCCATCCCCTGGCCTTCCCCATCCCATTTTTCACTTTGCACCAGCTGCATGCTGCAGGAGGTTTACAGCCATTCAGAGACCCTGTTTTTGTGAGTGCTGTTGTCCTTGCAGTCTTGCATCCCTACAACAGTCCCCGTTTTCTGCAGAGGAAGTGTCAGCAGAGAAAGGAGGGCTTGCAGCTGGTGGTACCACCTGCCTGAGCTGCGCTGCACCTGCTGACCTCAGGCTTTCTTGTGCTCCTTCTCCTGCTGTGCGCTGGGATGAGGCCCTCACGGTGTGAACATGGGATTTTGGTTTGTTGTAAGGGTTATCTGGACTCCAGCATCAGGTGTAGTTCGATCCCATGTCCGTACAGACTACCTGAGAAAGGGCAGAGCTGGTGTATCCTGCTCTTTCTCTTCTTTTTCTAAGCAAAGGCACGTATTGCACACCTGGCCCCATTAAGTCATGGGCCCTTAGATTTATTTCTGTCCCATTTACCTGGTTTTGGTTTTGCTCTGGTCTGACATTCACTTCTGGGTAACAAATGAGAGAAATGCTTTAAACACACAGTGAAGCAAAAAGAAGTGGGTGGATGTTTTCTACATTCTTTTATTTTTGTGTGTATGCCTGGTTCTTAGTAAGTGTATGAGGGGAAAAAAACCATATATATATATATATAACTGATGATTTGTTGCTCGCTCTTTGGAAAAAGTCCAGACTGTAGAACAGGGCTAAAATGCCAGGAAAGTGTTTGCTGCATAGAGGCAGGCTTATGTTGTTTTATTTTATGCATTCCTTGGATGACATTTTTTTTTAATATCCGATCCTGGATAAGTCATTTTAGATCTTTATTCAGCACAGCTTATTTGCTCTTCTTCTCAGTTTTCCTTATTTTTAGAAATGTGAAGTGTTCCCAAATTAAATCATTACTGGGATGGACTTCAGCCAAGAGGATCCATGGTTCAAGCCATAAGGCACAGGAAACACAAGAGTAAAACAATGGAGTTTTATATTGTGTCTCATTTGGCAGGGTGAGGAGAGATATGGCCTTGAAAGATTTGTATTCTTACATGTATTTTAGAAGACAGTAAGGACTATTTTCACTTCTCATTTTGCTTAAAAAAAATAAGCACACACAGAAATGCTGAAAATGCTGGGACTGCCAGATGCTCCTTAGTTCCAAGTAAAGGTTTGTGTCTGGGGATCTCAGAGATGCTTACAGTAATGTCCCAAACATTATCTGAAGAGGGCTGATCCTTTTTATCTTTTGCTGATACGCTTGTCCCTGCTGCAGCTACAAAGGCTGAGCTTGCAGCAGCCTGGCCCCAAGCCAGGCTCCTCAACCAAGCATCTAAGGATTATATTCCCTATGTCAGCCTCTCACTTCAGTGATCTGGAGCCCCTTCTCCAGACGGGATGGTTTTGCAGCGACAGAGCAAAGCCCTGCAAAGCTTGCTCCCAGGTGAAGGTTTGCTTTCAGCACACCCAGGAGCCCCAGGAACGTGGGCCACTGCCAGGAAGCAAGAACATGCCCCCCGCCACTTCTGCTATGGTTGTGGCCAAATCCTCTCTATGGTGGTGCTCTGGAAAGCAGGGCAGCCAGTGCCTGCAGCTGTGGGCACGTTAACATGAAGCCATTTGCTAATGACACTCTCTGGGGCTGGGGTGACTCTCCCTGGCTGCTCCACAGGCTGCCTGCCAGCCAGCTGAGACCTCACTGCTTCCCCAGCTGAGCTGCTAAAGCAGCAAGATTTAGAAGCATAATATAAAATTGGGTTAATACTTAAAAATTAACTGTCCGTTCTAAGCAGCACATCCTTACACAGGGAACAAACCTAACCCAGCAACAAAAACAGCTGGCAAAATGGGGTCTGGTATCCCCTTTCCAGCTTTCTGAAAGGTGTCTTAAGTTTATAATGAAGTCACTTTGTTTCCAAGCACCCTGCTGTTTGGAAACAGCGTGTCCATCCCTTTATCAGCTAGCCTGATGGGCAACAACAAAGAATGAGCTGGAGCCAGCCCCTCAGTGAGCCAGAGACGGAGGGTCCCTCGCAGCCTCCCCACACAGCAGCATTGCACAGTGCCCAGGATGAGCACCTGGCATACATGACAAAGAGTAAGAGCTTGGAAGAAACCACTGACTTCCAGGCAGGTCATGCCAGAGCTCCTCTATGATGCATCACCCCATCTAACACCTGCTGGGGTACCGAAATTCTGCAAAACACACAGGATTGCTTGGCATCAGACGGCTCCTCATTCAATATCGAGCTTAAGGCTCCCTATCCATACCCAGGATGCATGTTGCGACTACAGAGATCTCTTTTGGTGTGTTGAGGGAGCCCCTGACATGATAAATCAGGCATTTGGTGGGGCCACATGCTCTTCCCTGCTCCTGCAAATGAACGTCTCCACCAGAGACTGATTTGTCCAAGAGTCAACCCTCACTCACAGAGGCAATGGAAGCTCCTATATAATAAGTTCATGCTTTCCAGGGAAAAAAAAGTATTTTAAAGCCTCACAAGAAACAAAAGAAACGCCATTTATGTTACTTTTTAAAATAATATAAATGTCAGTAAAGATTTTGTGTCAGAGGCAAGAAAAATAATGTGGGAGAACCTTTGACCTGGTCAACTCTCATTTCTTAAACTGTCTCACTAAATTGCCGTTGGTCTATGCTTATAGACTTAGACTTCCCCTCTTGAAAAATTGAAATTTCAAGCATGCTGGTCACTAACTATTTTTAGATTATCCTCTGTCCAGGCACAAAATACAGTGATTACTAAGAATGCTAAAAATTCTAAATAGAAAATTTTAATTGTTAATTTTGAGGTTTCTTTCAGACATTCTGTTTCAGAGATGGAAGCAGCAGAATTGCATTCAGCAATACACAACACAAGCCTCTAGTTCGATAAGACCCTTTCAAAAGAGGAGAATTGAAAACATTAGACTGGTATGGATGAAAGAAAGATGAGCAAATTCATTGGACTAATAATTATGAGGAAAATAAGCTATGATGCTTACCGTCACTATCCCTAAACGGAATCAGGAATGAACCTGAAGCACGAGACACTTAAAAAAGGTAAAAAAATTAAATAGCTGTAGATGACACATGAGCTTGCAAAAGGCCCTTGCCAAAAGCACTGCGGAGGCCAGATGGTTAGGAGGATTCAGCGCAGGACCAGGCTTTTATACGAAGTAATGGGAACGGCCAAAATTACAGCAGACAGGTTTAAAAATAAACCAAAACAAGGAGGTCACGTTCTCTCATGCACCATGCCAAAAGTCAGCCACTGTAGAGGCATTTCTGCAGTGGGGAGGTTTAATTTGGGGCTCCAGGGTTTCCAGGGCTTGGCTTGGAAAAATGGATGCATCCAAAGGAACAAAGATGGTGTCAAGGGACCATTTTATGAGATGATGCTGGTTACTGTGTCCACCAGCTCTTCTGAGAACCGCATAGCAGCCATCATTCCCCTCTCATATGCCTTTACATGTTCATTCTCACCTTACACGCAGATTCGGTCTGACATGGGCCTAGAAAATCAGGAATCAGTCTCCAGACCAGCTAGGCTCCCCTTTAATCTCCCTTCTTGGGAACAGTGCTCTGCAAAGATAGGAAGCTCCTTCACTCCATTTTCCAGCAGCCCCCCTTGGCCAGGCACTCAGAAATAAAAGCTGTCACACATCTTGGTTTCCTTTCATACTTTGTAAATTTTTTTTAAGTTTTTATTATTATCTCCTCCTTTTAAGCATCCCTTTAAGGGTGAAATGAAATTCAACCATTTACAGAGAAAATGATTTCAGAATGTACATTTGATTTATCCTTACAAAAAGTTCATTATTACTTGCTGTTTATAAATTACAGAGTTGAAAGGAGCTTTGCAGATGCTCTTTTTTTTTTCTTTTCTTTTTAGTTTTTGGCAAGTCCACGCATTCTTTTTTCAAAGCAGGGTGTCCTGGAGCACCTCCAGAAGCAACACCAGCAGTAGGTCCAGGTGGACCCCAGGCTCAGAAGTGCTGCTGGACCACCTCCAGGATGATACTGCATCATCATTCGCACAGGGAGGAAAAAACAGTGGTTTGAATTCTTAGTCTAAGAGTATTCAGATCCCTTCTTAAACCATTACCTGTAGTGCCCAAAGCTTTAAAATGACAGTGTATTGCATTAGAAACAGTTCTTTCTCAATGCTGGATCTGAGCCCCTCCTGCCACCCCCTTACCCTCCAGCTCCCCTTCCCTTTCTGTAATAGGAGTGAGTTTGTCCAATGTCTCAGAAATCAGAAAGGAGGGGTTCAGGGAGGGTAGGGAGAACACAATGATGGAATTATACAGGATCCATTCTCCCACTCACTTCCCTCCTTTCTCGACAAAGTTAGAGGTCAGTGAAGCCAGACGAGCCATCCCTTCCCTCTTCACCACCAGTGTTCACTAATGGAACTAGGAGTGACCCTGGACATGAGTCTTCACAGTGCAGAGGCATAGCAGCCACAGAGATTGCCAGCAGGAGCTGGAACACAGGGAGAGAGCCCTGGCAAGAGCCCAAACCTCTTGCCCTGAGGAGGGGAAGAGACATCATCCCACAAGGAAACAGCAAGGCAGGCAGAGGGGAATGAACACCTATTCTGCTCTAACACTCTCCTTGCATGCCAACTTGGTTTCCTTGTTTACCTGTCACAGAGACACAGAGTAGGCTGGCCTGGGCAGCACAACAGCAAACACCTCAGCAGGACACAGGGATCAGAGAAAGCAACCGCAAGAGTGGGCTTGAGCATGTCATCCTCCACAGCAACCACAGGCACAAAGTCAGCATGTCTTTTCTGTCACGTGGGTGAAGCACTACCCCCAGGTAGGCAAATATGTCTAACCTGCCCTACTCCCTCTGCTTCAGCAAGCTTACCTGCTGCAGGTCCACCTAAGCCCATGTCCCTCCTTTCACCTGAGGCAAAAGAGGAAAAGGCATTCTCCAGTACAAAGCCATGCACAGGCACACAATCTCTTTCTAGGTGGGAAGCATGAAGAGAAACAACAAGGACAGAGAGGAGTGCAAGGCCTGGGTGTGGCACACACCGCTTCACCTATTTCCTGGCCTCACTTTTTACCAATTTGACGGTAAAAAAGCTTTTGGGAATGAAAAAGCACAAGGCTGAAGTGGGCTGTGGGAAAAGGCTGGTGATGCATACCCTCTGTCCACTGGAGGGTTTGGTCCAGGAGAGACAGCAGGATTCACTGCCCACTGTCTGTGGGCTACAACAACCCACAGACATCAGGCTCTGGTAGTCTGATCCCAGTTCCAGCTCAGTGCCAGGCCAAGGTTCTTGGTCTTTCCCTTCTCAAATTTCAGAACTTGGTTCAGATAAGGTGAAGGAGCTTCAGTGCTCAACTCAGAGTCCAGCACTGGGAAATAAGGGTCTGACACAAACTTGCCTTCTGCTTTGCCTCTCTCACCAACTCACATACCCACACACTTTTGACTTCCATCTTGTGGCAGTTGCACGGAGGTGTGGCTGTCCTACCAGGAGCTGGCTGCAGAGGTCCCAGAAGGCAGCATAGGCAAGGCTGAGCAGAGGGTAAGACACGACCTTGGAAAATCACTGTGTGAAAGCCAGCTTAGTAGTGTCTGTTCCCTCCAGGGACAAGAAGGAAGACTTTTAATGACAAGCACTCTAGTTCCCCAAGGATAATAAATACAGGGTTAGCCAGACAAATTAAACAGAAACATTGACTGGTTTGGCCTTAAATCAAAAAATGTTTAAACAATTATTGAGAAAGAGAAGCAATAAAAAATGCATTTCATCTGCAAAGCCCCTTCCTCCCACTACAACAAGAAATCTGGTTTAAATTTAATTTCCTAAGAATAAGGAAGTGAGTAAGTCCAGGAGGCAGACAGGGCAGTTCTGTGGAAGAGCCCCAGCATTCCTTTTCCAGCAGCACCTTCTTCTCCAGCCCAATTGAACAGAAGGGAGAGACAAATCAGATGGAGGAGAATAGTAGAGCAAATACTGGAGGACAGAAGGCAACAGGCTGCACTTCAGGAACAGAAGAAGCAGATACTGCATATGTGGGCTTATCAAACTCCCAAGACACAAGGGGCATACCTCAACAATGAAAATGTGACTGCTGTGCACTAAAAATCCCCAAGGATGGCCATGCATGGGAAGGGCTGATATCAGAGGAGAGGCTGCTCCCACTGTGGGAGATAAGGAGGTGCAGCCCCAGCACACACGAACTTTAGCTCCTGCCGAAGTGGGGCTCTGGGGCTGCCAAAGCACCCAGACTAAGACTGGCTTGCCTTTCTCTTCTGTCTCCAGCAAAGCCTGGCACTGGCCTTCTATTATCATCACTGAGACAAGGCTAAGCCAAAAGATCCAAGAGCGGACCTCAGGCTCCCTCCTCAGAACTAAAATGAAAAATGGCTTCTTCCTTCCATACTTTTCTGCTGCTGAATTGCATGAGCTAACACACCTGCTCTCCTCCAGCTGTCCCTGGGGAAAGCATCTTTCCCCTGCACTGCACCCTCAGGGCTCTGGCTTTCATCTTGCTCAGTACAGGCTCCTTTTTCTCAGCTGGGACTCCATTTCTTTACAATCTCTCTACACCTAAGTCCTCCATACAGTTGCTCAGCACCAGAACCCCATCACTGTGACAACAGTTTCTTCTGCTACATCAGTAAGTCTAGACTTAAAAAAGCCACAACTTTCCTTTGGGGGAAGTGCATTCTGTCTAGCAAAGTTTGTCTGTCTACCCAGTTCCCAAAGGGGCTTTTCTGCCTGTGGGGAAGACACAACAGAACTGAAAAGAGTGATTTTAAAGAAATCAAAAATAAAAAAAGAGGTTCCTTCAGTTCTTCTAAGCGGGCATTATGGCACACAACATGTGGAAGGAACTAAGGTGAACTGCATCTGAAATTGATCTGAAAAAGACATTCGTCTTCTTTCTAGTCCAGTCTCAGCCTTATTAGGCAAGCAGGTTAATTTTGTTGACAATTTTCTCTTCTCTAGAGAGGGGACTAGGAGGGGAAAAGAGAGAGAGACATAGGTAGGACTGAAGCACAAGGGTGGCACGTGCTGGACAACGCAGGCTCATGGAGCCCTGATGGAGTTAAGGGCAATGAAAACCCTCCTGCTTTAGAACAGCTGGCCAGAAGGGCCACACTTCTTTGTGCCAATGCCTTCCTCTTTATCCTCCTCCATATGATTTCGGCTTGGAACATGAGTCAGTCTTTCCACTGCAAGGCTAAGAGAGCAAGTTCATGTTTTTCACCCTCTGCCCAGGCTCTGGGCACCCTGTCAAGCCATCTGCTAAGGAAGGGTGGTGGTAAGGGTGGAGACAAGGATCTGCCTCCTCAGTGAGCTAAATAATCGAATACAACAGCAGGCCAGATCCTCACTCCCCATGCCTGAGCAGTGCATGCCAGCCCAACCAGCCACAACTAGCACCCTCCTAGATCCCTTGGTCTTGTCTGCATAGCCCAGGCTGCAGATGTGGGTTGCACACACTCCGGATTGCCTGATGGTCCCCAAACAGTCTCTTGGCCCCAGGGCCATGGCCTGTTTCTTCATGAGCTCCCTCACACCCTAAGGACAAACAGACAGATCCTGTGCCTTGACAGGCTTTGTTTGCCCACAACAATCAGAGCTTTGCCCTTCCTCTTCTCCCTTTTATTACCCCATGGTAAGGAGTAGCCAGCACATGTAAGCAGCAGCCCTGCTACAGGCACAGCCTGCAGGGTTCTAAAGGCAGCCAGAGAGGCATGGGCAGCACTGCAATGCAGAGCCAATGCTATCCCTGGTTGGTCCTCTCCTATGAACTGCCCAAGAAGTCATCCATGCCAACACTGAGATCATAGCTTCTGGATCCTACCATTCTCTGCAAGCACACACAGCCAAGCCCTGCTATGTCCTCTTCCCCCCCAATACTGGTAACGAACACCCAGGTGCACACCAAATCCATGCATGCGAGCACCCATGCACTTGCAAATGTACACTCCCACCATCTGACTTGAGTCCCCTGCAGCTCATCCCAGCCCCAACAGAAGCATGTACTGCAGGGAAGATGCTTTGGCTTCTGTAGGACAAGTCCATACAGTGTTGTGGGGGCAGGGGGGGAAAAATGAGCAGAAAAACCCCTCAAACCCAGCTTTCTCCTCTGCATCCCATCTGTCTGCTCCAGGATTGGTAGAGTACTGGGGCAAGATCCAGCCCATGACAGAATGCATTAAGCATGTGCAAGGGGCTGCAAGGATTTCCCTTCCCCAAAATTCCCTTTGAATATAGAGGTATACTAAAAAAAACAAACATACAAACAAAAAAAACACCACCAAAACAAAAAACACGCAGCATACTGAGATGCTTTTGTACATTCACTCATCCAAAAAATGCCAATGACACACATCTGCACACAAAACCACTCATGAGAGTTTGTGCCTGCTGACTTACATGCTCACTGAATAGCCCAGGCTTGCATCTATGCTTGCTCCAATCCACAAAGGATGAGGGTGGATGGGAACAGCTGCCCTCTCTCCCCATGGGACCCTTTCAACCTCTCCCTGAGGAAAATCTGCCAGCTGCTTACAGAGATTCTCTACAGCCAGCAGGAGAGGTTTGGAAGATGCAAGGAAGTCTTTATGCTACTACAGAACAGGTCCTCAAGAGCTCTCTTCCTCCTGTCCAGGCCTCCCCTCATGTGACTGAGTAATCTGGGTTACCAGGCATCATCCTGGGATGAAGGGAAGAACAGGAAGTGAGGGAGGGCAAAGACCCCAGAAAAACGGCACGCCCTGCCCATAAACAAAGGAAACAAAAGAAGAAAAGGAACAGATGAAAACACCCGACTCTTTCCCTTTGTTGTGAAGTTCTGATTTCACACCCGAGCCTGAGCCTCGGTGGCCTCACCCTGTACCCTCTGCCTTTCGGTAAGGGTTCTCCAACAAGTAGCGGAACCGCTGGTAGTTCTTGAGCAGGTATTTGGGAGCATACATCTGCTCCTTGGGGTCAGCAGGGGGATACTCCTGCATAGTACCATCAAACCAGCCACCAGTTCGGATCAGCTCCCGGATATAATTGAGGTCTCGTTTATCCTCATAGTCACCCCAGCGGGGAAAGTCCCCATTCTGGGCTGACACCAGTTTGAAGTAGATCCCCTCTGGAGTGAAACACCAGGAGCAGTGCCAGCCAGCAAAGTGGAGGGGGCTGCCCAGTGACCATTGCACCAGGATGTGTCCTGTGCTGTTCTCATACTGCCGAAACCCAGGCATGGTGTAGTACTCACGGCGTCGCAAACGTATTCCATCAGTAGCATAGACAGCCTGCAGCATCCCCATGGTGCAGCCTGAAACCACCTCCAAGGTGCCTGGTTGCTTCCAGAAGAAGCCATAGAGTGACTTGCGCATGTGAAAGGCAAAGGGCTCTGTCCAGCCATCGTAGAGCTTGAGGAAGAGCACGCCATCACGGGCCGGGATCTCATCAGCATCATCGATGATGAAGACGTCATCTGGACGCAGGTTGCGGAGGCGAGAGATGCCATCCCGGGTGAGGAAGGTACGCAGGTAATCGTCAGCAATCCAGCCGTCCTGGCGGCCACCGGGGGGGAAGTGGTCCAGGAAGACGTAGAGAACCTTGTGGCGGATGTAGTCAAAGGAGCCGTTGAGGAGCATCTCGCGGAACTTGAGGGGCCGCGGCTCTCCGTAGGCTGTGAAGTTGGACTCGCACACCACGAAAGCATCCACCACGTCTCCCAGCTCATGGAAGCGGACATCCAGCAGATCAAACTCGTGGTTGACATTGATGGCGTTGATGACACGCCGGGGGACCTCCCGCGGCACGAGGCGGTCCTTGGTGGGCAGGTTGGAGTACTGGACCACGGTGGGGACCCCACAGCTGGGGCCGTGCCAGCCCGGCAGACAGACACATTCTACCCACTTGCGCCGCTTGGTTCCACTGGCGCTCAGCGGCTTCCGAGCTGGCCGCCCCGAGGCTGCGCCATCCGCTTGCTCCTCCTGCCGACTTCCCACAGGTGGCTTCTCCAACACCTTGGTACCTGGTTTAAAGCAAATGCCACCAGCTTTGGTACGGACAAAGTATTCTGTTGAGTCTTCTGGCAGTACAAACTCAACCTTGTGCAGTTCTTCGCTGGCTCTGCTGGGAGACTGGGGCTGGAGCAAGGAGGAGTGGGAGTACAGAGGTGTGCGAAGGAACTCTGCACCCCCTGGCTCAGGGCTGACCTGAGGTATAACAGGGGCATTGTTCCAGAAGAAACTGGAGACGAGGTTGGGACTAAGCGAAGCCAGCTCCCTGGGGAAGGTGACATAGGAAAGGGCCTTGAGGAAGTGCAAGAAGGAGATGAGGCAGAGACCAGCCATGCAGAGAGTCAGAAAGAGTTTATGGCGTCTCATCTTCATCCTGTGGAAGAGCCATGAAAAGGAAAGTCACATTCAATAGTTATTGAGGTGCAAAAAGTTTATCACTGTTAGAAAAATAGGTTGGGGAAGGCAGGAATGCTGATCCAAATGTAGCATGCTTCTTTAGAGACTTGACTCCAAGAACAACACCCCCACCCCCTGCCATCTTCAGTGAGCCTTTCGCTTCAGCTGGGTTACACCAAGCTGAACCTCTGCTAGATCAGTCTCATAAATCCACAAAGACAAGAAAGGTACTGGCAATGGGGTAGAAAGACATGAAATCCAGAATAACAGGAATTCGTGATCTAGTGAACTCACCACATTTGGCAGATCTGTCCCTATTCACTGATGAAAATTAAATTAATGTAAACCTCCTCAGAGGTGCATCACCAGCAGGCTGGGGGAAAATGAAGAGAGCAGGAAGGGTAAGAGAGCTGGGAGGAGGGCGGGGTGGGGGGGGCACCATGATTGAAACATGACCGGTGCAAGAGAGGCAGTTTTAAAGGACCAAGATCATTACTCAGACTGCTAGAGGTAGTGTACACTCTCCAGATCTCTCCAGTGTTTGTTCAATACACACCGTAAAAAACCACCCTTGTTCTTAGGAAATACTACCCAAGTTCACATGGAGGACAGGAAAACAAAACTAAAATTAAGATCCTGTCACATTTACTCTTCTCCCACCTGTGATTCCCAAGTCCACTGTATCTCCATATGTTGCCGTTTGCCTTTTCACTTTCTGTGGACCAGATGCTGAGGTTTTTCTGCATCTGGATGAAGGTGACAAAAATAAATGCCTAGCTGTCTCTGCCGGTAATACTGTGCCATCATGATGGATCCATGTCAGGCCAGGAAGAAGCCAGCGGTGCAGAGCCCTTCCCTCCAAACAACATGAAATATTGCCTTCATCCTCCCCTCCACCACCTCCCCTCCTCCAGCCCAGGCAGGGAACATAGAGCTGCTGTCAGGCAGAGAAGTGATTGAAGACTACAATTCAGAAAAAGGACCAAAAAAAAACCCCACCTAATCTCACACAGTACTTCACCAAGGAAAAGTAGAAAAGATGTTCACCATCTGCTGTTTAGGCAAAGGCAAGTTGGGGCAAAAGTGGGCATGGGAAAAAGGTCATCCAAAAGTCGTTTTCAAGGCAAAGGCCATCCTGGAGCATGACACCCTTCCTGCAGTGAGAGACAAAGAGGCAGATCCCCACATATGTGCCACATACCACTTCACCTCCTCCACACGCTCCATTCTGGTGGCTCTCTCCCTGGCGCAGTCTCCCTTCCAAGGCCAAAGTTCCTGAGCAGCACCATCACTTATAAAGGTTCCACCTGGCACACAGTGGTGCCAGCAATGCCTTAACTGGAGGCAGTCCCTACTCCTGGGGGTCATGGGGGAGCTGCCCCACACCACGAGCCTCACAGGCTCCTCAAGGTTGCCATATGGGCAGGTGTGGGGGTGGAGGGAAGAAGAACCCAACCCGCTCCTGCCACTTCAGAGGGTATTAGGTAAAATACAGCAAAGTGTGTTTACTGATTAACTTGAGGAGAATTTAATACTAAAGTGAAAAGCCATAAAGCATTCAAACAGATGGCAACTGCCCAAAGGAAAACGTATCTCACTTTCCACAGATGGCTCTGACATGGACTTTGGCAGTGGGGGGCTGTCCGCAGTTGCACCTTACAGCTCAGCAACAGCATTCCAGGACACTTGGTGGTCACATTTCTAGTGGAAGTCATCATCCACTGGCATTGTCACCAGAGCTCGGGTGGCAGGGCAAGGAGTCACAGATTAAGTTCTGACTGAAAGACTGCAAGCCAGAAGCTGGTGGGAAAGTTACAGCATGGCCACGGGAGGGGAAAAAAAATTGAACAAAAAATAAACAAGGAAAAAGGAGAGAGAGCTTGATTCTATTGGTTAATGTTTAGTAGGGGTTTTGATATACTTTGATATACTTCGCCACAACACAAGTCAGCAGCAGGGCAGGGTGCTGGCTCTGGGTGCCACTGGGAGACCATCTTGTCAGGCACATGGAAAGGGAGGAAATGGCTGTCCTCAGAGGGCTACACCACAGCACACCCTAGCCTCCAGCACTCATCAACCACAGCTCCACAGCCTGACCTCACACGCCTGGTCATGGCTCAGCTGGTGGGGGCATCAACTTTGTAGTGGCCCAGCCATTAAGGGGCTAGATATTCTTCTGTTAAAAGCCATGAAACATCATTTTGGGGATTGCTTAAGCAATTGAAAAGCAATTGCTTGATTGTTAAGCTTTCTTCATGGGAGCAAAACAAGGGGCTGCAGAAAGCCCCATGAGCATCTCTTTCTACCCATGATCGTTTTTTTTCTTACGGCTCTGGTAATGTCTTGCAGAAGCAGCATGATCAGTTGTAAGGTAGAGGAATATTCAGTGCCTTTTCCTTGCATATCACCAGTTTTTCGTCTGTCTTGAAGTGTGGGGAAGAGAAGAGCACAAGGAAGCCAAAAGCCCACTAAATTAGCAGTGACTGGGTGTCAATAGAAAATGACCCTCACTAACAAACAGCCTTCTCCAGTCAGACATCCTGTGACTTCTCCAAGGCATTACTTCCAGACATCAGGCTGCCCTCTCAGCTGCTGAAGCCTGGGCAAGATGAACAGCTGACCTGCCACAATACAGCAATCCCAATGACTGCCAGGTAACGCTGGTTTCGCTCCAGTTCCTACAGGACACACAACTGCAGGGCAGCCAGCTTCCTCTGGGCCAGCCCAGGGTTGAAGGCAAGTGCTAAAGGAATCACACATGGTACATCATCTTCTCAGTTGACTGTGATGCTCTGCATGCCACAGTAAATTCCCACACAAAAAGCCGTAACTCTTGAAATTCAATAAACTGCTCTGCTTTCTGAGATGTAGCATGCCATGTCAACATAGCAAGATGCATGGTTTTAGGAAGCAAAGCATATTTTCCTCACTTGACATTTGCATACATCAGTATCTGTCAGGCTCAGCACGTGGCTCTGCAGCTCTTCACCCACAGTCACAATGAGCTCCCAGCAGGGCTGCATTGCTTCCATTCCTGCACCGGGCTGGTGTGCATAGCCTTCCCCAGCTGCTCTACCAAGCAAGCTGGCCCTGCAGTACCCTCTGCTGTTCTGCTGCTGACATGGCCCAGGAGGCAATTTTCACTGCTCAGTTGGTTTTGTTAGGGAGTGGGAACATGAACCCATTTCCTAACCCCTCCTGGAAGAGGGAAAGCAAAGAAGCAAGGTGTGTGCCTTGTCAAAATCTCTTCCCTGGGAACCACCTTCATTCTCACATGCCAGAGATTCTTCTGCCAGGGAGTGGAGAACACTCATGCACCCTTTGGTGAGCTAAAACACTAAATATGTATCCCTTCCCATATCCTCTGATTAGCCCTGCAGTGAAAGATGTGTCTGGTGGCAGCTAGTTGGAAACAAAGGTCAGCAAGGGAGGATTACCCACCCTCCCCATCCAAAAAGTTTACATGTGGTAGAAATGAGAAAGGAGTTACCAGTCAGGGAGACATCTCAGTTTGTCACAGAAGAACACAGCTGCTTCAACACAAAGCAGCCATCAGTGACCAGGAACACAGAAAAACTGCTAGAAGAGGTATTTCCCTTCTGACAATTTTGACAGAGGAAGGGAAAAAAAAAAGTCAGCTTGATCTCTGGGAGAGTGATCAAGTTGCTGTAGGGTTAAAAACAGCAGCAAGAAAAGCTTTAATGTTCGAGTAAAAGAAAAAGCCTAAAGTAGTATGGGCAGTCAGCTCCATTAAAACAAAGCTCTTTAGGGAGCACACAGTTATAAACTGCTTCAGCAACACTCAGTCCTGGAGAGACGAGCTGAAAGCTTCTTTTTGTAAGAGATCCCTTTGATATTTCCTTGCTTGAAGTTCGGTCTCTACCATGCAGGGGAAGTGCTTTCAGAAAAGGAGGAAAACTAGAAGCGTTATGCACATGAGTTATCCCCGGGCACCTGCTGCCATTTTATACCATGCTGACCAGTTGATTTATACCATCCTGAAATAATACACTTATTTTTCAAGAAGCCAGAGAGAAAGATACACACAGATAAGAGCTGGCAGTTCACCAGCCCCAGTGTTCTCTTCTGGAGAACGCTGGCAAGAGGCCACACCACAGGCTGCTGGATATAGGCTACCCCATCTTGTTAGGGCATGGGACTCAAGACTCCTTAGACTTCTCTCATGGTTACAGGGAAAAAGCAGCTGTGGAGAACAAGTCAGAGCAGAAGCTTCTCATTTTCCAGTGATACTAAAATGCTCATCTCCTCTGCCTAAAGTTATTCCGTAACACCCATGCAGTAACGTATTTGCAGATCACTCAGACACTTCAACACAAAGCAGTAATTCAAATTAGAATCGCTTTCACATGGCAGATAAAGAACCCAGTATGACTTCCACCCCCCACTCCACATGGAGGGCCCAACTCTCTCTTTGCTCCAGCTAGAGACAAATGGAACAGGCTCCACATTTCTGGAGTACTAGGTCTACCTGCCATCCTCAAGCACAGGAACAAAGCAGGCATCAGAGCCACAGTACCTCTAAACACTCTAAAAAACGCAAGTTACTTTTGTCCTACAAACATTCACAGAAGGAGAAACCATAAAACTTAGTATTTGTCAACAACTAAAACAAGCTCTGGGACAGCAGGACTGCACTTTGCTTAAGGGCAGGAAAAGAACATTATCCTAGATTGCAGGAAAATCTGAGAGAAGCAGGATGTACCAGAAGGTAGCTAGGGCTCAGCATCTCTCACACGAAGGATACCACGGTGTTTTCAGGGACTGCAAGATACAAGGATGTCAGCAAGAAGCTCTAGCAGTCACAGCACAAGGTGGTTTGAATTTAAGCAGGTCCATATCAGCTTCCCTTCTAGTTCCAAGGGCAGAATAAAACATTCTTCTGTGTCCTTTATCAAGAGCTGCTGCCCACAGCAGTAATGCAGAACAGCAATATTTCCCACTCCGTGTTTCCTTTGCAGCCTTGAGGCAACTGACCACAAGGTACCATTGACTTGGTGCCAGCCCAAACAGCTGGATCAAGGCATTCCGCACAGTCACTCTCCAAGCAAGGTCAGGCTGAGGGAGAGCAAGGCTCTGTCCTAAACACCTTCCCGCCATTTCTGCAGACAGGTAAAAAGAGTGGCAAAGTAACCACTGAACAGTGTGCCACCCTACCTTCCACTTGCCTCCCAGAGCTGCCATCCACACACCAGTAATAGGTCTTGTCAAGTCCGAAAGAATACCGGATTGAGGAAAAAAGGTAAAGGATGAACTACACAAAACTAAGGTTTGAGGTTGGCCAGGGAAGGGTGACAGCACAGCACAAAGAAAGGCATTGTCTTCCCCTTCCCAGGGAAGATAGGCACGTGATGTACATGTTAACAACAAGCCTCCAGATTGTGTGCAAGACCTTGCTAAGTCTCAACAGACCTGCAGCATCTACAGTCAAAAAATAAACAAACCAAGTATCTCTTTTATACATTCCTCAAGGAGACCCAAGTGCTCCACACCAGTAGCTACTATCTGCTGCACACAGAAACTAAGATAGATGCAACACAAAGCCTCCAGCTTTTTAAGTGCTGTGGCTGCTCACCTCTTCGCCTCTCCAAGCACAGTATCTTCAGAATCCACACTTCCCATGGACTTTCATTGTTTCAACTGTTCTCTCAAGTGTCTTGTCCTGCCCTTCAGTGGACTAAGCCTTGGTTATTTTGGATGCTACACCTCCAGCCACAGTGAGACAGCTGCACACTGTGGGACAAAGCAGCTCTTAACTCTCCATACAGAACACATGGGACCTGGAGATAAAGTGGTCTTTGTTGACAGGATTTTGTATCAAGATTGATCTTCCAGAAGTCAGCAGAACAGACCAACATCCAAATGCCTTCAGAGTCCATTATAAAACCCTCCACTCAAATAGACTCTTCTTACTGTAGCTACCATATTACTAATAGCAGCATAATTATATAATTTTCCAACTCCTGGTTTAAAAAAGATCTCAGAGAAGATTAGAAAACCGTAGTGAAATCCAGTAATGGCCTATAAGACACCAATTTAATTTTATCCAAGTACTTTGACGTCACAAGGGTGCAGTACTGCATGCTAAAGGGAACTAAGCTGGATTTCCAACTCCACTGGAATCTATCAAATATTTTTCTCAGTATCCTTCAGATATGCTGGGCTCCCTTGTAGCTAATCTTCTCCCCCCAGCTAAATCCAGTCTCACCATAGGAATTTCCATGGCTTCAGAGACACTTCTGCACACTCTAATCCTTCAGAGGCTCTCAGAAGCTGCACCTTTAATTACTTAGCATCACTAGTCTGAGTGCTCTTTCTGCTATAGGAGAAGCAGCACCTCTCTCCCTCACTCATTCCTGATATGCTAGAAGGACTCTTCCTCAACCCTGCTTATTGCCTCCTCAAAACATCTGGTTCCAGGAAGTCTGCTGTGATGGCCCTGGAGATTGCATCACCACTTGGCTCTAAGGTTGGGCCTCTCCACACATCAGAGGGCGAGCTGAGGCATTGCTCATTGCACTCACCCCAGATGCAAGGCCCTTCTCCGAGGCAAACACAGGACTGCTGCTGCCCACTGCTCCAACCGCTACAGCAATCAGTCACTACAAAACGGACCTGGTTAGATCTTCTGGTATCTTACAGGGAAGGAATACTCCATCATGAGGACTAGGAAAGGGAAAAGGGACAACACTGCACAAAAAAGGCAACTTACGTCTTCAGACAGACCATGGGGTAATCAAACACATAGGCAAGATCTCCCTGCTAGTTTTGGTGCCTTACAAAGAGGGACAGGTCAAAACCAAATCATGCTTCCAGAGACTTCAAGTGGGGCATGTGACAACACAGGTTGTTGTGTCAGAGGTTCCCCCCCACTCGCCACCACAACAGCTTACCCATCCCTCAGTTGTCAGTTGTATGAATTCAAGTTGTCAATCACATGGAAGTCTGCTTTTACATCCATATCAGCAGCAGATCTAACTGGGTTAAAAATAAACTTGAAGAAAACGCCTAGGCATGGGAACAAGCAGCTGACCAGCAGAAATTTTCTAAATTATTTCACCAGTTCATTTCTGAGCAAAACATGTAAATACATCCTCAGACACTCAAAATTACAGAACTGTAGGCACTGTTCATCGAACCAAATCTGCAACAAGGCCCCCATTGAAACGCCATGAGCTCACTAATTCTTCCAGCAGCATCAGAGCACATCTCAAGGAGGGAACTGTAAGAACCAGCAGCAACAGGCAACTGCTTTCAACGCAGATCCTGGCAGGCACTCCATGCAGGCCAAGCAAGTGGAGTACAAGCCACAAATTCTGAGAACAGCTCCAAGATGAACAGTCCGGATTATCCTCAGACCTGTGGGTCCATGGGTGAAGAGCACATGGCAGACATGCCAGATCAGGCACACAAACCCTGTGCAAAGGGAAGCAGGGACTGTGTGACAGCCCAAGCAACAGGGAGCTGCAGGTTGAACAGCCCAGAGGAGGGTGGAGTGTATGCCCTGTGGGCCCAGAGCAAGGCACTTGAAAGAGGCAAGAAACAGTTGATACCATGGTGATGGGTGAAGTGCACAGACCCACGCAGGCAGGAGAAACCATGTTAACTCCGGCTATTTTTGAAACGGGTGGCAGTTTGTGCATCCCCAGAATAAAGGCTCTCCAAGATGGATCGAGGAGGGGAACCAATTAAACCCCAGGAGGACAATAAATAAAGAGAGGCCATGGAATAGCAGCAAGGTCCTAGTGGCCAGGAGAAGAACTGGCCCTCCATGCTCACCCTCCTTCCTCCCCCATCCATCACCAACTACTTGGTGTTTGGCAGTGTGCTCACTTTCCCACAGTAGCTGATCTATTACTGTTTGGAAGAGCCTCTTCCTTCCCCTCCTCCTCTCCTTTCCAGGCCACAGGGGTCCTGCTTGGCAGCTCCCAGATCCCCCTCTACTCTGAATGTCTGGTGATCAGCTAATACCAGGCAAAGAGCATTAACCCCTCTTCACCAAAAACAGCTGGAGAAACCTGACTCCATCCTGAGAGGTTTCTCCAGGGTGTCTCTCCCTCCTTCTCTCCTCCCCTTCCCCAACCCTCACTGCTCACTCTCTTGCCTTTTTCCCCCCCTTTCCTTTCATTTCTTAAAAACTAACTCCAGCCCAGGGAGTGTCACATCTTCCCAAGAACGTTACACAAGCCCATGGGAATTTTTCTTGGACCACGAACAGACCCTTATTTATTTGTCTCTTCTGCTTTTGTTCTTAATTTCCTCTTTCATGACTTAGGCAAGACCTCGACACAGTGCTGCCTGGATCCCCTGCTGCCACTTCACTTTGTTATTATTTTCAGAAAGAAAGTGCTGATAGGTAGAGAGCTCTTCAATGCCTTGCCCCAAGGCAGGAACAAATCAGCCCAGACTCCCACCTCTGGGGTGGACAAAGGGGGTGAGCTCAGGGGCTCTGGCTTACAGAGACAACCCTCTGCTTATGTTATCTTTCTGATTGCAGCCCTTTGGATTAAATCCCCATTAATCAATTCTGCAGTCACAGCTCTATGCCGATAACAGGCATATGGTACCATGAAAAGGGGCAGTTTCTCAGAATGAAATCAAAAGCCTCCTAATGCACTTAACTCAGGGTCACATAAATCTCTTCTGCCACCCACAGACAACTGGATCTAGTTTACAGGCATTGCAGCAGGCCTGAGTCTCAACAATATGTTTACTACTTCTGCACAAACATTCCCTTTCAATAAGCAAAACTGTACCCTGATCCCCAGATTAATTCAAGCAGAAAGAACTGAAAGCAGGTCTATAGGGAAAGAGGAAGAAAGTTTGTCTTCATCAGCAAAATCAAATGCCATCCTGGACATTACACAGATTTGGGGATCACTTGTCTTCACATTCTTCTTTTAGGTTGCCTTATTTCTTGAGAAGGATGAGGACGAATTTTGTGTTTAGCCAGCTGGTGATGTCCCTGATAAGAGGTAAAACCATTTGATGAAAGAATGAGTTTTTTTCAGGCTGATGAGACCAAGAACCAGGCCAGGGCAAGGTGGAACAACACAGCTTGTCCAGGGAACTTACGGTGATTACCTGTCCAACTCTGCCCCAAACGCAAAAGCTGCAAATGGACACTGTGCAAATAAAAACAGAGAAGCTGAGCACTTCTGCTCAATTGTACAACAGAGAGAGCAGTTTACTACCACAATCACTTGATACAGGCCAAGTTTCTTTCCTTCTCTACCTTCAGCCCTCTTCCTCCCCTTTCAGGTCTTCGGTAACACAAACATTTTTACTGAACTGCATTTATGAGAAATCAGCTGCCACATACAGGTCAAAAATTAAGGAAAGGAGAAAGACAGAACTAATGTGTAAGCACATTATGAAAATTGATTATGAACAAGAAAGATGTGTAGTGCACATCTGGGGAGCTGTGGTCATGCTGAAGTCAAGAGGACAAGAAGAGCAGAAGCAGGACAGCCCACCTGTGTGGTACAACCTGCCACAGTGAGGCAGAGGGGACAAAGGGCATTAAACTCATACATAGCCAGGCTACCCAGCTCATCTTCATGATGTTCCACTGCTGCAAGAGCTTGTAACAAACGGGCCCAGTCTGCCTCTGCTCTCAGGTGGTTTCTCCTCAGGGTTTAATCACTGAGAAGTGATGGGAATTTCAGCTGCACGGTTTGTTACTCAACCACCTGATCTACCCAGTCCTCAGTTCCTGATGATCTTGTGTAAAGACCAGTGGACTGAGTCATGACAAATCTAAAAAACACTCTGGCAAGACAAGATGGGTCTTTGAAAGAAGAGAAATGCTTTCAAGCATGTAAATATTTTAGAGAACAGTCCAGAAGATCCCTGCCCCCGATCCACAACACAGCAGTGTAATTGAGTGAGGGACCAAATTCAAGCACCAGATTCACTGTCTCCAGCTTGGCAGTCTCTTTACTGCAAAGACAAGGCTCTGAACTCAGGAACCGCTCGCACAGTCCCAAGTCACAGAGTATCACTCAGCAGTATCACTCACCTGAGTGATGCAGAAACCAGAACTGCATTTTCAGGACAGTTCAGCTGCACAAAGCCATATGTAAACAAACACAGGCAGAAAGGAAGCCCACAGCACTTCCTCATCACTAACTGATAGACTCTGGATGCCTGACAAACTCCCCTTCCCTCCCCCCCAGTGCTCACGGGAAGCAAGAAGACTCTGTTCCAGAGCACAACTGCACTATAAATAATTCAACAGACTGCTAAATTATGCAAAAGCAATCCCATCGTCCCCCTGGCCAAGCTGAATGCAGGTGTGGTCAACCCTTCCTCCAGAAGTTACTGCTAGATAGGGATTCCGAGGCCACAGAGGCTTTGTGCCAATAGCACACATCTGAGAGCACATTGGCCACTTGCTCACAGCCAGGCCTGCACCGAGGTGGCAGGAGAGGATGTATCTGGGGACACAGAGCTGATAGGGAAACAGTAGCTCTTTAACCCACTTCTCCAGAGACCTCACATGGCCCCCGGAGCAAATGTAGAAAATTGTATCCCTTTCAAGCAAGGCTGCTCAGTAGGTCTTGCCTCCATGGATCGGATTAACTGGCAAAAGCTGCAGCTGGACAGCATTGGCACAGTGAGCCAGGGAAGAAAGGACTGCTGGTGCAGGTGGGAAGGAGAAAGGGGAACAAAAAAAAACCTCTGGAGTGGTAAAGAAGGAAGAGTTTTGCTAACACAAATAACATACAGGGAAGGCTGAGCTGAAAGCAGAGAGAAACACAAGTTGGTTCTGCTGCCCCAGTCTTCTGCCTTTGGGAGATCCTGCTTCCCTGAATATCAGGGCTTCCAAAGTTTCCCTTGGAAATGGGGTCATTAAGCAACAGAGTGCAGCTCACGCTGATCACTCCAGGGCACCGCTTCCCTCATTCACCCTGCCCTTTGCTCTGCCTCAGAGCCAGCCCTCATGCTACAAGCTCCACAAAAACACAGCTTCCTCACACACAGTGAGCACCATGCATTCTCAGCCCCTACAGCCAAATCCTTCTTCCAAAACACTACCTTTCCTAGCTGCTGCAGCCTCCAGGATCTGTCCGTGCCCAACATGCCTGGCCGGCACAGGCCTCCATCCTCCTCCTTTTCTGTGCTGCCCAGCTAGAGGTATCTATGTTAGATGAAGGAAGAACTGAAAGCACTACCATAGCCTTTCTTCATCCTCGGCACAACCAGCTTAAAATTTCAGGGCTCTACCTTACCTTCCCCTTCTTAAAGGGCTCAGCATCTAGGAGAGAGACTCCCTTTCATGACTCTTTGCCATGCCATCTCCCCGGCTTTCTGTTCAGTTCTGTACCTGCACACCAAGATAGGGATACCTGCACTTAGTTCACAGGTTTCACAGCTGTGAGCCGCTATGCAGCAGGGCTGATTTGCATTAGTCTCTCAGGTGTGCTCCAAACCTGCTTGCCACAGCTTCGCCATCACGCAAGATACATGCAGCAATATCCCAAAATAAAAATTACCCCAAAGCCTTGATGAGAGCATAGAGTTTGAGTCTGCCCACTAACCCTAGCCCAATCTGTACAGATTCACACATCGAGGCGAAAACGACACTCTGAGGAAAAGGCAGCAGGGAGCCAGGATTATAGATTAGGCAGCAGATCAAGAAGGAGACGATATCTATGGTGAAAAAGGGCTGCAGAACCCAAGCAGTGACCAAAAAGTTATTGATAACCCCTGGCTCAGCAACCACACCCAGCTGTTCTCCAGGACTTCCAAGACAGCCAGCAGCAAAGCAAGTACAGGAAGTGTAGCACTTTGGTTGCAACTCTCCTGACGAGCCCCTGCGTTTGCCACTGGACACAGCACAGCTGTGCTCCATGCCTCAGTTTCCCTGTGTGGGAAATATGAGAGACTTTTCTACTTTGGGTAAGGGCTTACCTAATTAAAAGAAGTTTAATAGGTTGCTTCAAGGTCCTTGGAGAGAAATTCTGTCAAAATGCAAGACAGAGATAATCCTCAGAAAGAGGAGAAGCCCCTTCTGCTTTTCTCTCTTCCAGTCAGCTACATCCATCTCTCCTCTTGCTTGCAATTTGTGCATTACAGGCTGAAAAAGACTTCTGGCAATGCACAGTGTGGTCATATCCTACAGCCATGGCTGATGTTTTGGAAAAACCTATTTAGACACAGGTCTCAGCACTCCCCTAGGTGGGGAAACAAGGAACCTTAGCTGAAGTCATCAAGCTGCCTATTCAGCTAGGGGGGTTATCTCCGTACAAAAGGCCAAGGCCCCAACAGCAAGCAGCTCACATAACTTCTGCTGTCCTAAAGCAGGGAATAATCACTTCCCAAATCACAACTCTAGAACAAACCCTTGCTGTTTGTAAAGAAGCCAGCTCCCTTCATACCGCTTCTTCCCTCAGTCTGCCTGATGAAAGCTCAAAGTGCAGTGCTGTACTCCCTTTCACCTATCAGCTCTATTGAGCAAGTTTCTGAGCACAAAAATACACCCAACCCTGCTACAAGTGTTCAGAGGTCTAAAGAGCAGGAGGTACCTGTTGTACTTCAGGAAGAGCTTTGGGAAATAAAGAGTCTGCATGCCAAGGAACACAAAGAAGTCAGAAAAAGAAGGTAAAGGAATCATGTTTCTGCCTTCCTGAGATATGCAGCCAGAGTTTATTCCACAAAGATGCAGGCATAGAGTGCTTTTGTAAATCCTATACCACTGCTCCAGCACACAGCATTTCTCTTCAGCTTCCCCTGGAGAAGGGGGCACTCACCAGCTCTGTGACAGCAGCTCTGGCCTGGCCTCTGACACAGGCAGGTCATCCTCGCACCCCACCCAGAACTGCTGCTGTGGCACCGGGCAGTCCTCGCAAGACGCTCACCTAATGCCATCAAAGCACCCCAAACCTGCCCACAACGCCAGGCTTGGCACCTCCATGCAGCTCAGTCGTGACTCCTCAAGGCCAGTCTGCATCACTGACTTGACAGCACGGTCCACATGTGCACTGCAGTTACGTCACTACCTTTCCAAGAACATCCAGGATGGGGAACAGCAGGCATTCCTAAGATACCCCCCACATTCCCCTAGATTGCACTGCCCCGCATGCCTACCTTCCCCAAATTTCAGATCCCACTGTAATGTTTCATTGTAGTGTCCTGACAGCATTTTGTGCTACTGAAGTGCAGCCTGACCTTTTGTGCAGAACTGATGGGTGGGTGACAGTGACAGAAAACACACGGGCACAACTACCCACACCTTCCTGCTTCTGTAATCAGGGCTGATAGCATGGACCAGCCCTTTAAGGCACCTTCACCGACCTAAAGTCATGAAGACATCTCTTGTGCCACTAAGCACACTCTCCGCCTTCCTCTCTGCCAGAGTTACTGACAGCTGTACCAGTCTTCGTTAGCACCACCTCCTCCAGCTACATCCCACTGATTGGGTCACAGATTCCAACAATGTACAAAGGGCTCATTTCAGAGCAACTAACCCCACCTAAAACCTAATCGGCTGTTAGGAATGAATGCTGGCCCAGCTTGCCCCATCTATCCATCACCAAACTCCCTCACTTCCTTCCTCTACCTTTATGATCCAGCACAGAAGCTGGGGTGGTGTAGGGGTGTCAATTTGTGACAGCAGGAGCACCTTAAAGATGCTGTTCTCAAGAGAGGAGGAAGCTCAGACACAGCAAGCTGAAAACTCAGCTGTAAATCTTTCCACGAGACAGAGTTTATCTCTGCTTGCTGACAGGTCAAAGCAAGGGAGGGAGAGAGAAACTTGTCTGTCCTGCGGTGTCCTTCACATACTGAACATGCACAAAAACATCTATGTGCACTGCTCTGAACAATTGCCATTCCCATGACTGCTTACGTGCTCCACATTTATTGCAGGAATAAACTCAGCAAAAGTTCCCGTGTTCCATGGTAAGGGCACCCAGCAAACAGCCACCCACGTTTGTCACACCAGCATCCCTCAAAGGCATGCAGTAAGCATGTTACACCAATCTGGCAAGCCCCAGTGTCACACTGCGCTTAGCCAGTTGCACGTGGGAGAAGGAAGAGAAAGGTAAACACAAAGCATACGGGAAGCCCACAAGTATAGAAACCTCACAGGTACACTCCTCAGGTAAACACACCCAGTGCGGCTGTGCCTGGCTGAGGTTCAATAGCCTCTGTGCTTACCATGAAGTCCCTGCAAGCCTCCAGAGCAGTTATCCCTGTCTCAGGCTGGGCACAAGTGCTTCAGGTAAGTTCATAGTTGCAAGCATCCACTGAAGCTAACATTGCTGCAAGTACACTATTTTCCATCTGCTCTTCCTGACCTCCTTGCTAAGGCAACCCCTGCGTACCACACAGGCAACTCTTTTTCCAATCTTTCCAGCATTTGCAGGGAGGGAGGAAAGCAAGCAGGCAATTCAGTCACCAAAACCACTTTGGAAACAAGAGTGTAGAGGGCACTTCCAATGGAGGTGAGCCACAGCAGCACCAAGGACCAAAGGTATACTAGACAAAAAAGCAGCAGCTGGGCCACCAAATTAGGAACTGGGCGAGAAAACCCACCTGAAGCTAACCAGAATCCATACCCTCTCCTAAAGATACAATTACTATATCCAGGGCGTTAATAAAAAAGCTATGCAGGTATAACTGAGTCCGCGAAGGGATGAATGGTATACCTCGCAGTGGATTTCTTACCCCTACTGCAAAATCTCCTGAGGGTGGAGAGGAGCTATGAATCTTTGAGGGACTTTTACAATATGCAGTAGAAGAGCCTACAGCCACACTCCTTTTCTGCAGTTTGCAATAGCTTTCATTCAATGCTTGTTTTATAGTGCTACAGGGGGGCTGGAGACTCCTTCTCCAGCAATAGCTCAAAGGACTGCTCTTCTCCCACTCTAGCTTGGAGGACATGTTCCCAGCACTACTACTGGGACAGAAACAAACACAGGTGCTAGAGCTGTCTTTAGAGGGCTTTAGAAACTGGAGGTTTGCTGGAGTCTAGGGACACCCATAGTCCTTCCTCCTCTCAGAGATGTCTCTCCGTTACCTGAGGATCAAGCAACAAATGGTAGATCCTGCTTGATTTCTGCCCTTCTCTGAGAAGCTGGCAGCAGCCAGCCTGCAGCAACAGGAACTTGCCAGTGCTTCCTAAATCACAGGTGCCAGCTGGACTTAAAACACCACTGCTGCAGGGAGGACCCACAGAGCTCAAGAGACAACCCTTGGGGAGGGAACCTGAAAAGTTCTTGCTGACTCACACCCTGCTAAGGTGAGGGACACAGAGGCCAGAGTAAGCAGGAATTTGAAATTCAGTTTGTACAGGCTTGGGGGTTCCTGGTGACTCAAGTCATATTTGTTAGCAGGGGTGCTACCGCCTGTTTTCACAGGCTTGAACTTCCCACTAAAGAAGAGAGATTTGGAATTAACTGAAGGATTGTTCTATAGGAGGTGAGGTGCTCAGCACCCACACTAATGTTCTGGAGACAGGGCAGGCAGGCTCTTGACCCAAGCTCTGCCCTAGGGTGCAAAGGAGAAATGCAAGCCCCCTGTATCATTTCTGGGAAATAGGCAGGGTTCCCGTGCGATCCAGGCACCGCTCGAGGAAACGCAGCATGTGGAAATCCCCGAAGGAAAACCACGAGCTGAGGCACTGAGAGAAGCCTCTCTCAATCCCGCGCCACGCTCTCTCCCTTACTGAGCTGTCTGAGGAAGTCTAGAGCTGCAGCAGACGCCGCGTTCTCCATCAACCTTGTCACGCTCGCCCAGGGAGCAAAACTCTCGCAAGGTCTGAGGTTCACCGGTCTGTATCACTCCGATAGGACATACAGCTATTCCAGCCCACAAACAACCCGAGAGCCCAGCACGAAAGGGGAGAACTTGGATGCCCGCGTCCCTTCGCGGCCAGCCCCGAACGGGGAGACTGCAGCCATCTGACATGGAGACAGGGCAGAGGGGACGTTTGACGGTACACATTTATTTGTATGCATGTTTTCCCTCCCACGCACGCACTCCTGTTACGCCTTCTCGCTTGCTGCAGGCTTGGCACGCATCCCCAGCCCGTGCCCTCCTCACAAGCCGAGCCCCGGCAGCAGATGGGCCTTCGCTGCAGTGCCCCGGTCGAAGGGAGAGTGCCTCCATCCCCAGCGAGCCCGCTGCGGGTGGGGGGCTGGCAGCATCACCTTCCCTCCTCCCCACAGCCGATGCTCCCTAGCAGGGGATGCCGGGATTAGGGGGAGGGGGGGGCGTGGGGAAGAGAATAGGAAAATAGCACTAATATAAATAAATAAGGAGCGCGAAGGTGGGGGCTCGGTGGGGGAAGCCTCTCCGGCAGCGCTCGCAGGGGATGACGCCGCACCCCTGGGCCGAGGCACAACTCGCAGGTGGCGACGGCGGCGGGGGTGATGGAGCGATGGGGGTCCCGCCGCCGCTACCCGCAGCCCTGGAGGGGCTCCCCCGGGGCGTG
>WBMY01008961.1:147365-184689 GCA_013397315.1 Donacobius atricapilla
CGCAGCAGTGCTGCCCCCTCAGCATCTCTCCCCGCGCCCCGGGGGCCAAGCGAGGGCGGGAGGACTGGCGTTTTTGGCGGGAGAGACACGGCGAGGTGGGGATGCGTGAGATGCCTTGCCCAGAGACATCAGGAAGTTTTGCTGCGGTGCCAGTAATAGAACCTGCGTCTGCTGACTCCCGGTCGTGCGCCCTAACCCCAAAAGCTACCTTTTCTCAATTCAACTTTTCCCTGCTTTCTTCCACACCGGGCCCATCCTTGGGAAGGAAAACAAAGCCAAGCCAAACCGTAACACCGCCACCCCCTCTCCCCTGGCTGAACGGCACGGCTACAAACATCTCGAAACACAAGCATGGGACCTCATCCCTTGCAGCCAAGAGCGAGCAAAAGGTCAAAGGAAGCAGAGTTCGAGTACACCCTTCCTCCACATTTCATGGGAATCTGGAAAAGTGGCACATTACAAACAACGCCTTGGTGCCTACGCCTCTCTAGCTTGTCATTTATCATATGGCCACACTGGGCAGCTCGATGGGGAGAAGGTGAGAAGTGGCTCTGTCAAATTGCCGCCGTCTCTTCTGAGCACTCACAGCATCCCAATGGGGATGCACAAGAGTCTGCCCTACGCTCTGATCTGCTGCCTGGCCAGCACCAGAGAGGGTTTCTATGGGAAAGGGTCACCCTAATTTTGAGTTTTAAGGCCAAGATGGAGAAAGTGTCAGAGCTCAGGCAAAGAGACCGTGTCATTGAAGGGGAATTTTCCCAGATGCAAACTCAGCTAGAAGGATGAGTAAAGACAGCCAGAGGTCAGCTGGATTCAGAAGTGCCTCTAGAGTATTGTAGAAGTATTGAGGGAAAGGAATGAGGACATAGGAGGAAGACAACGATACAGCAAGGGAAGTTCTCACGACATGAGGGAGGTCATTTTGTGGCAGACACCATACCACACCAGCACAAGTTCTTGAGGATATTGAAAGGCTCCACCTCTATGACAGCAGTATCATACTGGTGGGAACACACAGGGAAGACAACAACATCCCCATCTCTGTGGGTCCGGGATGAAGTTGCTCTCTGACAAGACTGTGCTCTTCAAAATAGTCATGGGTCCCTAGCAGAGGAAGGTCTTGAAGGGAGTCCTCAGCTCCTACATCCCTAGGAAGAATTTGACAGCAATGATTCGACTTGCATTGAGTCCATGACTGCTTTTTTTTCGGTTTGTTTGGTTGGTAGGTTTTTGGTTTTGTTTTTTTTTTATGATGGCTGGCGAGGAATGGCATTAGACTTGCATGTCTGTGTGATTTCAGCTCTGGGAGTATAAATCCTACCAGGGATGGACAGCCATCACCAATTCATTTCCCCCAGCCAGCGAACACCCATCACAGAAGGGATGGTTGGCACTAACAGGAAGAAAACATCACTGTTTCAGACCTCCTTTGCTCATAAAACATTATCCTTTTTCTTCAAATATTAGCCCTGGAGCGATGTGAAGACAGCTAACACTTTTCCATGTTAGTATGACAAAACCGAAGGCTTACGGGCTCACTCAGAGATTGCAAATGTTCAAGAGCATCAGACCACAAACCTAAAGGTAGAATAACATCCTATGCACAGAGAAGCATTTGCAATACGACAGCTCCTTGGTCTTGTGACAGTGTTTGCCACGCTCAGTACTCCTAACGAGAGACAGGCTCCTGCAGCCTTGCTGAGGTGCCTGCCCCTCTGCTACAGAAGGGGAATGTGGGATTTTAGCTTCACCTCTGAATCTTTGTGTGAGGAAAGACAAGATTTTGCTCTTCTTTCCTGAGCTAACCGCAGAGCAGAATGATGCAGAAGGCTGTTGTTTCAGCACGTGCTAGTACACTGCCAGGTGCAACGGCATGCTGGTATCTCCTTCACACCAGTGCAACTGCATCTGCACCTCCTCTAAAGGGGGACCTGGTTTCCAAAGCCATGTGGCTCTGGGTTTTTGGGTCCAGACACAGAAGTTGAGGGGTTTATACATTTTTACTAATCGTATTATGTGCTTTGATGGCACCAGAGTGAGGCTGCAGTCTTAGATGTAGTATCCAAGCACCTCATGATTTCTAATTTATTCAGTCATCATCCCTTCTCCTAAAGGTAAAACCCAAACCTTCGGCACTGTTTTACATAAAAGAAACACAGGGTTAGAAAAGTTATGTGATTTGCTGGAGGCCAAACCGAGAGGTTGTGGTAAGGTAGAAAATTGACTGTGGATCTTGAATTAGCACCATAACTATTGCTGTCTGTGGAGCGTTTTCACTCTGTTTTGCGTACTTCAGCTTGAGGCAAGCTGGACAGGCTCCCTTGGGATAAGGAGTCATTTTTAGCCTGATTCGTTACAGAAATGAAGCTCTCACAATCACGTTGTCCATCTGCCTGTCTATCAGCTGCCCACAATACAGTTTGAATCCACTGGCCAATTTCAACCCAGCAGCAAATAAAGGATTTTACAGCAAAACAATTCAGATGAGCTCCATGATGAGCAAAAAGAGGGGTGGGAAGAAAGGAAGGAAGAGAATGCTCATGCCTGTGGGCTGTATGGCATCACTTCTGGCATGGCATATAATGCTTCCAGCTCCTCTCTGGGGCAAGAGAGAGGGATTGAGCTCAGGCCGATGTGTGGGGCTGGTAAGGCCAGGAAGTAGCTTAGCACACTGCAGGGATGTCCGGGACATGCAGCAACCCCAGGCATGAATGTAGCAGAGATGATCATCCTGCCGCTGGCAGAGCAACTTCTGCTCTCCACACTCCCTAACCCCACAGCCTGCTCTTCCGGGGAAAACAGCCGATTAACATATGCAATGAGTTAACCTTAAATGGTCTAAAAATCCCAACGTCTGCATGCAAAATAATTCTGATGGAAGCAGCAAGCCGCAGCTGAGCCCATTTACTAACTGAGACACTTTTGTGTTTGCAGCTGAAGCCAAGGTAGGTGCTCTCAGTCCTATGACAATTTGCACTTCCCCACTCTGTGCTTCTGCCTTGCTAGGTACATTTTGCTTTGAAGCAAAATGTTGTTCTATATGGGTTTTTTTTCTTATATTTTGGTAGCCATGATCTGTGACGTGCCCTATTTTCTTCCTCCTGGGCAATGCCAAAAGCGGCTGGTGTGGGCAAGAGCCTCCAGGCAGGGCGTTGGTCTTTACAAACCCAGCAGAGCTGGTAGCTCCAACCTGCCAGCCAAAGGCAGGGGATGGAAAGGCCCTTCTCCGTCACTTCTGGGTGAATGAACCTTTGCACCCAAGGGGATGTGCTCAGTTGCTATTAGGTAACTTTTCTTCACCCTGTGGTTAATGCTGATAAGTGATTCTTGGTCTGTCAGTGTGCAAGTCACTGACATTTGGTTAACTCCTTCGCACTGAGTTACAGAGTAGAGTTAATGGTGGCAGAGCCAAACTTTCACTGTCGCCCTTTCTCCAGAAGATCACCAAAAGGTCACGTCTTCCCCCCTCCTTTGGAATTAGAGTCCTTTTAATGCCCTTGGGAGCTAGACTCTGCAAACAAAGTCCTCCTTTGAGCCAACCAGTCTTGAAATCCAATGCCCTTGTTCACTTTGCACTGCTGGTGGCAGGGGAGAAACAACAAAGTGACATTTCTATCAGTCACAATGCAAACGGCATGAGACAACAATATCTATCTCCTCCTTGAGCGCTCTGAGGCCTTGTATCTGAAGAAAATTACAGTCACTGGCAATCACCATTTCCAGCAGACTGTAGTTGAGCAAGTGGGAAGATGAACAAGTGCTGGTACAAATATTCAGGGACTAACCCTAATAGCAGGATCTGCCCAGAAAAGGATGCCTTGTGTGCAACACAAACAAACAAATGCCTTTAAACTTGCACTGGTGTTAAGTAACATAAAACTTTGCCAGATAAGGACTGTTTTCTCTCATTTAGGGGTTTCTGGCAGCCCTCCTCCTTGGATTATTTGCTGAAATGCCAATAGCATTTGGCTATTTTTCAGTTTGCAATCTTAAAGGCAAAAAGACTGAGTTTAATCCTCATCTCCTACTATAGAACAATTCTGGGCAGCATGAAAAATCCAGTCTTTCTGCAGCTGGGAGGGCAAAGGAGGACAGTGGGCATGCAAAGACTGCTGCCACCAGCATCCTGACAGGCCCAGTTCACACCACGTGTACCTGCTAATGTCTCTCCAGCTTGCAAACTCCTTAGCATGGAGCTACATTTTGTGGTAAAGTTTCAGACCACTTGATGTATCACAGCTTCCACCACTGCCTCTAAGAACAACGGAAATATAAGTAATACCAAGTCAGTGGTGGCTTGTAGGAAAGGTGAAGCAAAAATTTGGTTTGGCAGCAACTGAATATGTTTCAACATAAGTTTGATAAAAAGCTCCACCATAAAAAACAGAAAAAGAAAATGGCTTCAGAGATCTCTCTGCTGCAAGGTAGAGGAGGTTTTTAATAGCAATTGAAAATAAGCAGCTCAGGGCACTGAGAATCCTGATGTCACTGCATGCTCCTGTTCTGAATCACCTGCTCTGAGTATGACAGCAATCCCTTCTTGTGGAAGAAATGCTGCCTGGCTGGGTGTTTTCTGGTGCCTTCCCCTCAGAAGCAACAGCAAACAGAAAAGGAGAATGTTGTCTACTTTCATTTCTCTAGCTCTTTTCACTGCTTGAGATTTGGTTAGCCTGCACTCTTTGGAGTGCAGGGGGTCAGTAACTGCCAGCTCTCCCAGCAATGAACACATGAGCCAAGAGGTAATCACTATTTGGCTTTGGAAACCGGATAAGCCACAGGATTTTTTTTTTTCCCAGTGTGCAGAACTGGACAAAGCAAAGGTGAAGGTGAAGTTAAAAGGAACACATCTCTGTGACTGATGCAACAACAGGGGGTGGAAGGATTTTGGGAACAATGTTGGCAGCCTTGCGTACCCCAAAGGAATAGCTGAGAGCCTTGGGGGTACACAGAGCTGTTGTTGTGGTCAAAGAGAGGCAGATGACCTCTTGGAGGGAAGCAGTTTGCTCTTTCCCTCCTTCACAAGGATGAGTTTTGCTCTTCACACTTGAGTGTTAATTTGCTTCTGCAAACATAATTATCACAACATGAGGGGAAAAACAAAACTGGAGAAAAGTGAACTGCACTTCTCTCTCAACATGCAGCACCCGCAGCTATCACCTGTCACCCCTCTCCAATCCCCGGGTTGCAGTTTTGCAGACACTTACTCTGTATTTCTCCTCACTACACCAGGCTCAGGTTAAACTGACCCATCTCCATGCTTCCCTGGGCCTGCTGCCTCCCCATCTCACGTGCTCCTCTTATCCCCCCTTGCTACAGTTCTGGCGAGCCGGGAGCTCCCACAGGAGAGCTGAAAAGTCCCTTGGGGAAGGCAGGGGCAAAAGTTTTCTCATTTGCCACTTGGGTATAGTTTCCAAATCCTCTAAAATGGGGCTGTGCCATCAGGAAAGGAATTCTTGGTCCCATGGAGGTGCTGAGGGGGAAGACAAGACCATCGCATGCCCTCTCTAGCCTTGCTGTCCTTAATCCTCACATGAGGGCCTCTTCCAGACCTGAATTCCAGCACCTACATGCCAAGTTACTCACTGTTCACGGTATCTCTAGGCATATTCCCTCCCAGCATTGTCCCAGGCAGTAACCACAGCTAAGAGAGGGATATGTTGAGAAATGCTTTCTTTCAACAGCCTATCCAGTGCAGCACCAGCCATGTGCTTGGATGTACTGAGATGTGTGTCAGAGTCGCTTTACCAGCATGGGCACAGAGGAAAATGGCATGCTGGGATGTTTTTTGGTCTGGTAGCCATAATCTGGAGGAGTTTTACTTTGCTGTTTGCATTCATTCCAGAGGAATCTTCACCTCCATCAGCTTCTGGGGTGTCCCTTGGTGTGTCTGATGCTGCCCATATCCAGCGCCCACAGTGGAGAAAAACACTGGTGCCACAGCACTGTAGTGGCATGTGCCTCTGACCCAGAGCCTGGTGCTGATCTCAGTGATTAATGCAGTCAGTACCTTCTGGGGCTGAAGGAGGAAACCTGAGGAAATGTGGGAAGGTGCTGTCAGATTGGACATGGCCAAATCCCAGAGCCCACATCCTCCCCATGATGTGAAGCCTGAGCCATAGCAGAACTCTCACCTGTACCTGCAGCTCAGCTGTTTGGCTGCAAAGCCACTGGCTGAGCGGTTGTGCTTAGCTTGCAGCCAGAGAGATGCCAAGAGCTGCTTGGGCAGCACATGAGTGAGAGAGTCATGAAGACATGGATGGAAAACAGTGAGAGAAACCACAGGAAGCTCCCTGTGGCATGGTGAAGCAGCAGTTAACTCTTCTGTGCATGCTGTGAGAGTCTAAAGTGCTCACCAGCAGCAGGAGAAATTTACCTTGGGGCACCCAGGAAGGAATGCTCACTGGGACTTTTCTGTGGGGATTTGGGCTCTTGGCCAGGACCAAGCAGGCTCACCTCAACCTGGCTCACCTCTCTGGCTGTCTGTTGCTTGGGGATGGCCTCAACACCTCTGAATTGTGACTTTTTCTCCTATAAATCAGAGGCAGGAGAAACACATTGAACCATAGCCATCCCCATACACTTGCAGAATTGCTCCTGGAACCATGTTTTCTGGAGTTAACTTTGAAACATTCCCCATGGTGTGATTTCCACCACAGCCTCCCTAAAAGCACATCTTTGCCTCGAAGGTCTCAGGCGAAGCACTAGTCCAGCCATCCCTTCTGTTTTCCCTTGCCGTCCCCTTCTTAGGCCTTGATGTTGATCCGAGGCTTCCTTGATTTGGCATCTTTTTCAGCATTTTTCTTGTCTTGTTGTGAACACAACTATCAAAAAGCCACAGGCTGAACTTTAAGCTGCTCAGACATGCAGAGATATGGCAAGTGGATTTGGGAAGGGGGTGAGGGTAGGGCCAGAAGTCCTGCAGTCCCTGATAAGCACAGCCCCATGCCAGGTGAGGCTGGCTCACATTGCAGCCGACCTCCCCTGGGAGCACAACAGCTGTTGCTCCTCTCACCTTCCCACATCCAACCTACAAGACAGGCAAAGGCACCATGGGACTTGCAGCCAAATGAGTTAAACTGCCTGAATCGGTTGACTGGGGCCAGATTGATTTTCCTGGCCCCTGTGACTGATTCAAGGATGTCCAGATGGGTAACTGTAAAGAAAACAAGCTTGAAACCAATTTTATTGCAACCAGTGCCAGCTGCATGCATTGATAAGGCCTTTGATAACACTGTGGAGAGGAGTTATCAGTGTTGGGTGAGGCTGTCTCGAAGGTACTGCTCCTTCACCACGGGTAGAGGGGAGATGGATGCAGGTACCAGAAGGTGCTTACAGCACCCGTAAGACATCCCTTCCAAGTAGTGAGCAGCCAAGGCAGCCCCTTGGGGGGCAACAATCAGGACATGAGGGAGACCTCAGCCTGCCCCACACTGTGCTGGCAGGCTTCTTGCCTCACACCTGCTTGCATCTTGGTCATATTGACCCACAGCTCCTCCACCCTTGGCGAAAATGGGGACACACAGCGGAGTGACATCGTGGATATCCAATAGCTGCCTTTCCCTTCAAAGGGGACCCTCAAGGAGGGGACTGTTGTCTATGTCTGGAACTGGCAACTACAACACATGGGCTATTTGCTTTCCCCTTGTGTACCTGTCCTGTCTACATCTCATTTTATTGCTCTTTCCTGAAATACTTGTGAGATAGAGAGGTTTATCAAAGCATCCCAGAGAGAACCATTTAAACTGTCTTGGGAGGGGTGACAGGCACAGGCAGGAAAGCCAAGAGAGCCACCATCAGTGGGACTACTCTGACCCTGTAGTCTCTTAGCTGGCAAATTTTGGCTGCATTGGCTTAATCATAGTGCTCTCCTGGGCTACACTGAGTGAACCATACATGTGAGGCATGAACTGGATCGGCTCTCCCAGGCTCATTAATCTGGCTGAGCCATTAAACCCTGCTTGGGGTGATGGTTTATTGCAGAGTTAATGTGGCTGTGCTGCTGCGAGCTGCACACTCTGCCTGGCCTGACACGTTCTCACAGAGACCCGCAGTCCCTACCTGCACAGGGGCTTGAGGCCCTATAGAGCCCTCAATGGAGTCTTGCTTATCTTCCAAGCCAAGGCAGATTCCCAACTGCCCAGAAACACAAAATTCAGAAAGCTAAAGGAGACCTGGAAAGGAAATGACACTGAAAGATCTGATTGTATCTGCCTGCAGCTGAGCAGGGTTAAAAGGCAATTGAGCCCAGCTTTTTGTCACCACCAGCCTCCTCACAAGAAGGCTTGGCCTCCTCCCGGGCACTTTCAAAATTACTGGGCCCGCCAGTGACCTGTTTTGCCAAAGTGGCTCAGGTAAACCACAACCATTTCATGGCCAGCCTTTGCTTGCCCAGCTCATGCTGCCTGTGCCAGTGCAAGCAGAGCTTCATGTGGGGTGGTTGGCCAGCATCAATGCTGTCCCAGCCAGGGGAGAGGGAGGAAGCAGTGGCTTTATGTCAGGGTGCAGCTGCCAGCTGATCCCTGTGGGTCACTTAGGGCTGCAAAGGAGGCTTTGGAAGGTTTGCATGCTCCAAAGTGCTACGCAGAGCTGGCTTCATCTCACCTCCTGGATGTGGTGTCATAATTAACTGCTGTGCTTGGGGCACCTCATGGGAGGAATGTGAAAGGGGCTGCTCCGGATGCAGCGCCTGTAACTTTAGCTCCAGGCCATCCCTATTTGTCTTTGCTTCTTGCATGTTGTGAATAGATATTAGCTCAAGCTCAATGGGCTCCACGTAGGTCTTGGAACCGGATGATTCAAGCTGGGATTTCTTCTATATCTCTGGTTTCACGTGTTTTCTTTACCTGCATTTTAATTGTAGGAGTTTTCTTCTTTGATTCATGAGATTTTTTACCTAGGTGCCATTCCTTCACAACTGTAAATATCCCAAATAAATCCCATTCCTGGAATATGTGAGGGTGAAGAGGAAGTGCCCTACAACATATTAGGTCAGGTTTTTATCGCAGTTCTTCATCCAGAAAACTGTTGGGAACATGTCCACAGAAAATGTCTGGCACTAGTCTGGAAAACAACATATAATGTCAGCAAAGCCCTAAAGACAGAAATGTAACACAGTTAAACAAAGCCTGGATTGGGTTTAGCTCACCTTTATTTCCAGCTTCAACCAACATACCTCTCCTCTGACTGCAGCTGAGCTCAGGTCCTGCTGGTAATGGGAAACAAAATTCTTCTTTTCCTAGCTGCCTGATATTTTGAGGGTCATTCCTGACAGGCTGCAGTAACCCTTGGGGTGTTTTATATATCCTGAGCCATGAGAGGCCAGGAAGAGGCTGGTGGCCAAAAATGAGTTGGTCTGGTCCTATGTGGACTTGTCAAACCTCATGCAATAAATTCCCATTTCCTGCTGCTTCCTGCCCTGACAGCCATTTGTCCTCACCAACTGCAGTAGTTCTGTTTGGACCATGCAGCAGGATAACAGCTAGAAGGTACCTCCAAAGTGGGTCCTGTATTTGGAGGACCCACCCCTCAAAACCAGCACCTTTTCCATCTGTGGGTTGGTGTTGGGGGCCCTCCTGCCTTGTGAGAGGCCTTGCACTTGGGCAACAAGAATGCTCAGAGGAGTTACTGACTTCTTCCCTCAGCTCTTTTCCCATGCCAGGCCGAAAACTTCTCTGTTCCTGCTTACCACAGGGTGGAAAAAGCAGTAATACAAGTTGTGGGCACTCCCTCTAAGTAGACCGCGGTGTGTTTGGACCATCAGCCTGAGTTTCACATCGCTGCATGGGGTCTGCATCCCACTCCAGAGCCTGCTGACTTGTCTGAGCAGGTACAGGGGTTACCAGCACTGTAATACCTCTAAGGACTGGTCTGACAGGCTGCTCCTGCCTTTTGCAAACTCTCACTCCCAAATTAATTTGGGGCAACTTGCCACTGGCTACCCCATCTCACAGGTGCCCCAGAGCTGGGTTTCCCAGCTCTGCTTTCACACTGTTGGCCAAGGGCCAAACCACTCTGGGATTTATTGCTCTCCTTGCTGTTGGGCTGTTTCAACAACATCTGATGTGATATGAGAAGTGTCACAGCCTGGGGGGAGCCAAGGATGGCCCCATCCCCATGGGTCTCCTAAGAACCACCCATGCAATTGCATCTGACTTGGGAAACCATGGCTGGAGTGGAGGGCAGTGCATTCCTGGGGTCTGGAAGGTAAGCTGCCCCCTGCTTTACCTACCCTCGCTGCTTTGCCCACCTCACAAAAGAAATCCCTCCTGAGGAAGGCAGTGAGTGAGGGAGGCCCTGAATCCCCCTGTGCCTGAGGTGCTTTTGTCAGCCTGCTGGATCCTGGCTGATGGATGGCTGCAGGCAGTAAATTTGAGCAGCATCTCCATGCCAATTTAAATAAATAAGTGAATCTGAATGCTTTGCTTTGCAGAATGGCATCTCGTTCAATCGTTCAAACATCAAATACCTCCAGGATTCTTTGGGTCTCAATTTGCAGAACTATTTCCCTTTCAAGTGCTCTTTTATTTTTCTTTTACTTATTTAAACCTGTTTTTCATGTAATGAACAATCCTTGCACGTGAAAGCAGGCAGCTTTTAGATGTTGGTGGGGCTTTCCTGCAGACTGAGGGAAGGATCAGCAGACTCTCCTTTAAAAGATCTTTCCCAGCCCTTCCAGCTGGTGGAGATGCAGAGTGATGTTCTGTGGTTCAGTTTTAGTTTCAGTTCCCCAGGGCTGCCAAATTGCTTGCAGGAAGCTCGTTGTTTACAGCCAAGGCTGAGTAGATGTGCTGGCGCTGAGGGGAGGCTCTTGTCCACCTGGGGCCAAGTACCAGCTGTGGGAACTACTGCTGGTGGCGGTTGCATCCCCCTCCTCAGGCTTTACATGGGTCTCGGGAGCTGAAGGGTGGAAAGAACATGTATGTGTCCAAAATACCATGAGATGCCTTGAGGGACAGAGCAAGCTCAGGCCTGGTGAAGTTGCATTTAGTGTCAGTGGGATATGGGAAATTGATGAGGTGGGGAGAAGGGTGAGGAGATGATGTCTTTAGGCTGCATCCCCTCTGCTGAGCCCCTTTCATTTTTCTGGGAGCTCTGGACCCTGGAGGTTGCAAAGAACCACTTGGATAAGCTACCCGAGGCTCCTCAGAGGCTGGAAGAACAGAACGCAAATGGAAAGAAGCTGGTATTATTTTTGCCAAACACAAGAATATTAAGCAATCTAATTAATGTGTTTGAACACCTGGGCGTAATACACAGCAGAGGTTCCTCAGAAGCACAGGAGTTTCCCTGTGTATAATCTAAAACAAACATCTTCTAGCCAATCTGTAATCAAGGCATGATGGATCAGTGCATTAATGTAGGGATTTAGTTAAATTAGCAAGATCTGCATTACTGTTGTTGGTCATGGCAGCATTTTTTGACTACTTCACTCCCTCCACATACCCCCTTACACTGATCACCCTCTCCTGCCTTCAGATAATCTGTTCAGTACAGTGGCTAGGCATGGCACATCACAGGTATTTAGGAACAAGCTGTGGAGTTTCAGGGCAGGACACACATGAAGGCTCAGGCTCCTGCAAAGTAGCCAAGAGCAGTTCTCCAAGCACAGTTTCCTTCTTCTGACACTTGTGTCCTCATGCTTTTGCACCACGCTTTTGAGTGCAGCAGTGCTGCTCCTGCAAGGCTGTGCTGGCTTTTTGCACTGGTGTAGGAGGAACTGCAGGGGGTTTGTCCTGGTGCCTTTCTGAGGGTGTCTGGTCTGCCTCTAGCCGCAGTCACCATGATCAAAATGCTGCACATCAGCCAGGCCATAAAGGAATGGTTTGGCCTCGCGTTTTAGACACGTTGCATAAATACAGTGCAAACTCTGCTGTATCCCTTCAGCTCCTCCATCTTCCTGCCAGCTCCTCATGATCCCCGGCTGCCTTCCCTGTGCGGCAGATAATGGAGAATTGACTCTATCCCTGTTGTGGATTCTCCCTGGGTGCTCTGGGGAGGATACACTCCCCAGGGGGCTGATCTCCCCTGGTCTCTCTCATTTCTAACCAGTCTGTGTGCTCTGTGTAGCCAGAACAAGGGAGAGTAAGAGTGTCTCTCTGAGCCAACAATGGCACCTGCTCCACTGTGGGAATGCCACTCCTGCTGGAGTGATAAACTAGAGGTATTTGGGGATTCGAGAGGAAAGTGAGGGAGCTGGGGATGAGCAAGATATCCACTGTACATCTCTGCAAACAGACACCACCAGCATATGGGAGCTGAGTTCAGAAGACTGGGGAGCCCTGTCCTTAGCTCTGTGGAAACAGGGGTTTCTGCCACTGATGGGGTGGTTTGCAAATCTTTTCTCAGATCTCAGCCATTAGAAGGGGATTAAATCCATTTTATAGTCCTCAGCCTCCCAAGTCTCTGCCAACACATTGCAGCCTTCCCTATCTGTTGGCAAGAGCCAGCTATAGGAGCTGTTTGATGGAAGGAAGATCAGGGCACCTTGGCCAACACTACAAGTGGGCAGGACCAGGACAAGCAGCAGAGCACAGTCACTCAGTCCCTCCTCAGCTTTCTATGCCAGCACTATCCCTCTCTACCCTCCACTCTTCAGCCCTTTCCTACCCTCAGGGTAACAAAACCTAGTTTTGCCTACATGATCACCCTGCCACTGCCTGCGCTGGCTCCTCTCCAGTTTCCCCAGTCCTCAGAGATGTGTATCTCACTCTGTTCCCTCATGTGTGTGGTCCCTGTGAGGTACCAGCTCAGCAAGGCCGAGTGGAGTTTGCTGCATCTTGATAATGTTTCCCAGGCCCCGTACACTTCTGCAGTTGCCATCCACAGCATAACCCCCATGGTGGGAAAGACTCCAAAACTGAGTGCTGCAAGCAGCTTGACTGCACATGAGTCCATTTGCCAAACCCAGCAGGGGAACTGCTCTGGCTGAAAAAATCCTTTTTTTAAAATTTCTTTTTCCCCTTGTGTTATTTTTTAATCCAGATGAGGTCCTTGACCTGGTTTCCTCTGGCTCCTCCAAAAGAGCCGAAGGGCAGCGTGGGGGTAGGCTGGAGGATGGGAACACTGCAGACTTCAGCCCACCAGCAGAAGAGCTACAATGTCAGCAGTCCAAGGCTAGTTCAAACACCAAACTCTGGAGCCGCTTCCTTCCCCTTCTTCCGCACAGATCAGGAGTGATACCTTCCTACAGAATAGCCAGTGCCCAGGGAGCACAGTCACTGCTCCCAGCTCACAGGAGCTGGCTCAGATTAGAGATTCCTTCTCCTCTGCTGCTGAAGCCCTTTGAAATGTGTTTACATACCAGGCGGGAGTAAAAAGTCAAAATTTTATTGGTGTTCAGCCAGGGAATTATTCTGATTTGAAAACCCTTGTGTGACTTGTTTTTTTTTGATCGTGCTAACAAAAACAAATGGAGGCACTGAAGTGGGCATGGAGAAATCAGCAAATCAGGATGCTTGGCCATCCCAGCTCCACAGGGCTTTCTCTCCAGAGGTTGTCCGATGTAGTGTGTCACACCAAATCCTTTTGGTTTTGATGCCCATTATATTTTCCTAATGTGTCGGTAGGTTTTCCCCCACCAAGTCCACATGTCAGAGCACATTTTGTGCTACCTCCCTGCTATGTGCCCATGCCAGATGATCTGGTTAACATAGTTTGGCGAACATGCCTTCTAATGAGGCCATCACAACCCCAGCATTGCTGCCTGGGCGTGTTTCTGCAGCGACACTGCTGCAGTTCATGCCTCTCAGAGCTATTTTCCACCACAGGGACTTCATCAGCACTGGATAAATTGGGAGCCTGGAGCAGGCTCTGCCATCCTCCTTTGAACTCATTTGTGAAGATGCCAAGGCTTGACTGGATATTTAGTTCGCTGGCAGCTCCTTAGGCCTCTGTGCCCTCAATAGCACTGAGCAGTCATTTATCATGGCAGCCCAGGTCTTCCAGGCAACGCGCTTTCACATAGCTGTATTTATAGCCTTGTCAATTTTCATTCTTGTTTTCAGAAACAGAAGTACTGATATCCTCTGCTGAAATTTCCTGTCGAAGCTGCCACCCACCTGTGGTTCAGTAAACACCAGCCACCTCCCAAAGTTTGTCACAACATAATCTTCTCCCATTTCTTTATCTCCACTAGCTGTGGCTGCTCTTGGTGTGGAAACTACTCTCATTTCAGTGCTACTGGGCACCAAATTGGCTTACCAGGTGAATGCAGAACCCTACTAACCCTTGGACCTCACATCTCTCCCTTGTCACAGAGTCATAGAATTGTTCAGGCTGGAAAATACATCCAAGATCAAGTCCAACCATCAACTCAGCACTGCCATGTTCGCCACGTTTTGATTTGTGTCACAGGGTTTGACTGGCTCAGTGCAGCAGCCTGATTCCCAGCTTCCCTGTGTGGGGGATCCTGCAAAGTCCACAGCTGGTTTGGCAAACAGCCCACGGGGCCATCTATTTCTCCAGGAATCACAGCCCTGCTCCAGTGCTCCTGCTCGAGAAATTGGTCTAATTAGAGAAGAGTGCTTCTCCTGCTTGGAGAGCCTCAGGTCCCCAGCCCACTTAAAGCTCCACATAAGACCATTAACATGACAACGTGTCTCCCCAGAACGACACATACGCTTGCACGCTTGGCAAGTGGCCAAACAGATGTAGCCAGGCTGTCTGGAGGTGCCAAGCATAACAATTAACAGCAGCTTTGTGGCGGGGTTGGAAATGGCAGCTGCGAACTGCAGGCATGTTTGGCCGCCCACCTTGCTTCCAGGCACAGCATAGTCCTCTTGCACCTCTCTCTAAGAGACACTGCCGGGGATCAAGATCACAGCAAGGATCCCTTGGTGCCAAATAGCTGCAGGACCTCGGTGACTTACCAAAAATGAAGTCCCATGGTGAAGAGCACCAGCTAATATGTACCTCATCTAAAACATTGAATATTGTACCTTATTGCTGCCTAAGTGCTGTATCTCTTTGAGTTTTTTTCACGCTGAATTGAGCTGCAGTTCTGCAAATACAGAGTCACTTCATGCAGGTGAACAGCCCTTTAGAGTTTGAGAGGGAGGCTGCCACATTCCTTGCTGGCTGCAGCAGGCACAAGCTGCTTTATTAGGTCTTAATTACATCCTTGCTATGCAAAATTCTTAAATTTGCCACTAAAGACAGACAAAAACAAAAATGTCACACTGTTGCAGTTCAGATATTTGCAGCCATGAATACACTCACACACTCATTTACTAATGGATACACTTCTCTAATTTTTTTCCCCTCCAGACATTTGCAAAAGCTCTTTTCATATTCCCATCACACCTTTAGCAAGCAGTAAGCCGTTCTGTTTTGTAGCTCTTATCTCATCTCTGAAAGCTTTTATTGACTGCATGTTGGTTTTCTCTCCTCACCTTTTCCATTTCCCATCTAGTGTCTTTTTCTTTTTCTTTCTTATTTTTTTATTTCGCTGTTGTTGTTTCAAGCCTTCATATCTCCAAGAAGCCCCTTGTGGAGCTATTTTGGTTATTCCTCAATGCAGTAGCTGAGAAATCCTGGAAGAGCTAACAACAGGAACAATAAGGAAAAGCAGAGTTGGCTCTAGAATGCATTTGGATTAACGGGTGGGGAGTTCAGTAAATTATTGAACTACCTGGCTGAAGAATTAATGTCAAAACCTATTTTGCCTTAGTGCCTGACTCTCATTGGCATTTAAGAGCTCTAAGTGTTTTAGGGATGAGCTCTGAAGCTGCTTCTCAGTATGTTTCTTGCTTCAAAGAGAGGGATGAGACACTTCTCTCCTGACATCGCAAGTGTCTGCAGGACTGAGGCCATCCTCCGTGCTGAACCAACAAGCAGCACCTGGCAAGTCCATTCAGAGATGAGTTTCTGTTTCTGCCCTCACACCCACCTTGCAGCAGCACCCACAGTAAACCTTTAACCAAGGCTACACCGAGTGACCCAGCCAGTTTGCTCTACTTTGCCTAAAACTAGGCACAGAGGTATCCCTTTCTTGGTGTGGGTGGCTGGTGGTCCTTGCACTACAAGTCTGAAGACTGGACGGAGACAAGGCCCTGGGGGTCTCCCCTCCCCTCGCACACTACCCATGTGCATGGGCCAACCCTTTCCCTAGCTGTATGAGCAGGACCCTGCCTGGCTGCCTCAGAGGTCATGGATGCACCAGAGGTTTGTCCATTTTGCTGAGCAGGTTTGCAACCAAGACAGGAGTGGAGGGGCTCTGGCACCAACAAGGGCAGGAGGAGCCCCGAGCACCCAGGCAAACAAGAGCAGCTACCTGTTGTGCTCCAATGCCAGCCGCCGTTGGAGCCGCTGGAGCAAGGGACTTTATGAATCTCTGAGACATGAAACCAGTAATAGCTCAGTTTTGATCCCACTACTTTGAAAGGAGTCCTGAATTTTCCAAAGCAACCAACTCTCATCAGAGGTTGGAAGCTGCTGCTTTTGTCCATTTTCACTTTGGTTGGGAACTCTGAGTTGCGTGTCCGGAAATGCCCAACTACCTCAAGGAACCTCAGTTTTGGATGGTTGGGCTTGTGGCTGCTTTTGGAAACAAACCACAGCGGCTTCCCAAGATATTTTGGTGGCTGACAGCCACCTTAGTTCTGTAGTAACCACAAGGGTTTTGTGCAGAAGCATTTCTGTAACTTCTGGAGTGGGAGGTGTGGGGTTGTCTGCCCTTCCAGAACCTCCTGCTCTCTGAGTCTTGACTTTCCTTGTTACCAGTTCTTTGGACATCAAAGCAGCTGGTTCACTGAGGACCTTGCTCTGCAGAAAGAGCCTGGTGTTCTCCACCATCAGTTGCTTTTTGTAAGGAAGAGAAAAACTCCTTGCCCAGCTCAGGCTAAACTAGCAGAAGAAATGCAGAGTTTCTAGGTCATGCTGTTTTTGAGAGATGAGACAAAAAGAGAAAACAGTTTAGAAGATTCTTGAAACACCTAGCAGTGAGAGGACCAATGGCCAAGCATTGCACACCCCAGAAGATTGAATCCTCTTTTCACATGCCTTGGAAACACCTTGTCCCTTCGCACAGGGCTCCTGCTGTTTGCACCCCAGCAAGCCTATGGGTGAACTGAAGCCTGGTTGGGGGAAGCACAGAGGGGAAGATTCAACTCCAAGCAAGAAGCCATAATGCTGCCTCTGTCCTATCTGCCCTGGCTCTGGAGCATTCCGAGCCTTTTTCTTTCCATGCTCCACTGGAGTCTAATCCTGCATGCAAAAAATTCCTCATGCATTTTGCTCTTATTCCTTCAGGGCATCTATTTTCTCTTTCATTCTGTCTGGCTGTTCAACAGCCTGAACTCAGTTACTGTAATCCCTCCATCTTCAGTGATGTTCTCGGCTCCACATAATAAATATTAACAGCTTACATGTATCTTGGGGTTCTTATGCAAGGGCTCCAAATAGCTTTATGGTTCATACGCACATGGGGCTCACTTTATTCGCCAGCAAAATAAAGCCACTGATGAAACAGCAGTTGTTTAGCAACCTACAGTGACAACACAAAATCGTTAGGATGGGAAATGAAGATAAATATCGTATCCATTTGAAACTCCAGGAGGGGATTTGAGTTGGCAGAATATAAGTACTCATACTGAATTTTTGCCAGAATGCTTCAAATAGCATTCCTATGCTTACAAAAAGAGCCATAGGATTTAAAATACCTAATTTGTCCCTGGTGGTTTATTTACAACTCACGTTAATGGCATGGATGTCTTAGGGTACCAGCAAAGTTCTTCACTGGAGAAAGGCGTGTCACTTGAAGGAAAAATCAGGTTACTTTGTAAAAACCCAACTATCTATTATCTATCAAATTAAATTATAACTTTTAGGCAGATTCGCCCTTCAGCTATGGCTATCTCCACCCTGAGAAGACACTAGGCCAGTTGTGGCATTTTTTCAGTTGTGCCACAAACTCTTGGAACTCCTAACATTAAAAGTCTCAATGTGGTGTGGGGGAAAAAAAAGAAGAGAGGGGAGAGGGACACATTCCTTCCTCTTCCAAGCATGGTGGCTGAGGGAGCAGGGACGCTGGTTGAGGATGCTGTATTACCCTTGCGTGATCCAGGGACCACTGGTGTCATCGAGTGGCACTCATTCTCTATATGCCTCTTCCCTATTGGAGAGTTCAGGTGTGACAAAAGCAACAAAGTGAATGGGAAAAAAACAGCCTGTCTTAGCTTCAGCTTATGCCTTGACTGCTGAAGGAATCCCAAGCCCTGTGTGACTTACCCACAGGCCATGTACTGGAACTGAGCCTTAACTGCTGGCCATGACCCTTCCTAGCTATTTTCTGCTATTTAAAGATTTTGTTATAAATGGGTGTGCTGTTCCGCTAATGGAGAGCTTAAACTAAAGAAGTCCCTAGTGATCCTTTAGCTACAGAGATGCTGAGAACCTCAGTTTTAGGTGGCATCCAAAGGCCTGTCTCACTGGCCTGAGCACCTCCAATGACCCTCAGCCAGTGACCAGAGCTCAGGGACATGCAAAGCATTCCCACTACTCCCATTCTAGGGATAAAACTTCTCATTTCTACTCTTGTCTTGCAGGGTGATAGCTCTTGAAAAATAATAGTAGCTGCCTTTAAGACAAACTTATCCTGCATATTCAGATCTTAATTTGTCAGCTTCTCTCCAGCAGCCTTGTGAAGCATAGCAGCACTGTTTTTCTCTGTCTAGGTCTACCTTTCTAGTGGTTTTGAATTTCACTACAATACAAAATGGCCCTTGCTCGTTTCTGGAGATCGCTCTGGTTCTGTCCTCTTGCAGCCACTCCTTCATTTTAAAGGGGCAGGGGAGAGGAGGATTTTCCACTGTTGTTACAACCTGCATCTTCCCCTCACTCCCTGAGGACAATTTTAGATACTGATATTGGCTCATGAGCCTCCTGCCCCTTTTACAAGATGTTCAGTCTGTTCCTTTGACCTGGACCCCTAAGCCATGGCTTACAGAGCTTGCACAGAAAACCTACTTTCCTCATCTTTTTCCCAGTGGCTGTACAGGCACAGCTTAGTGTGATCCACCCGCTCCTACCTACTTTATTTTTTTGTACTTCCTAAACTGGTAATGATGCCGAAGGATCAGTTTGTTTTGCATGATCTGCTTTATAATAGTGTGTTGGCAATTCTTAAACTTTTATCTGGAGCATCCACTTGCTGGAATATTTCCCATTGGAACAATTCTTAGTATAAATTCACAAATACCGGAGATAAATGAAATGGGGTAATAAGCAAGAAAAACTTGTTTATACAGCTATTGAGATCTGTGCCAGATTAGGGAATATAGAATGGACAAAACCTTTTCAACTTCATTTTAGTCCATACCAGGATCACACTATCCTGTTAAATAGCCACACAACAATCTGGAGGATAGGACTCCTGGGTCAAATGATATTTTGAAGCAGCCCTGGACAACAAGGCCAGACTGGGCTCAGACACCTGAACTCTCTGCTCCTTGCAGGGCAGAGGCAAGGGCTGAGGACAGGATTGAGGGACTGCCAGCCCCTGCCACATTCAGCCTTGGGGACAAGGCACCAAACCTCCCACAAATCTGCTGCCTTTGCCTCCATGTCACACTGAATGTCACCACCCTGGCAGGACTCAAAGGGTCTTGACAGGAGCAGCCTGTGCTGGCATGTTCAGCTTACTCAGCCTCCCTGGGAACTACAGAGACGCAGGAAAACACAAGCTTCTGCAGGCAGTTTGGCAGCACATGGAATCCTGTAGGGCAAAGCCGTGCCAGCAGGACCTGGAGGGGACACAGGCAGAGAGCCACCCACCCAAACACACACGAGATCTCTGCTGTGCCTTCTGAGGAAACGGGCATTTCTCACTGCTCTGATCCTGCCCACATATTTCTCAGTGAACTCAGGTCTTGCCTCTGGGCACTCAGTACTACTTAGTTCATGCAAAGGGATAAATCCTCCTCTCCTACTTTCCAGGCTGGCATGCCACAAGGGCCTCAAACCTGCACATCACACATCAGGGCTTGCTATCCACTGGCCTTAAATACACCATTGTGTGCTACTTTATACTAATCCCCTCTCATTCCCCTTCTTTCTAAGGTGACAAGCCTGGAAGCAAATATAAACGCAGGAAAGAACCCCATCTCCTCTGATCCTTTTTAGCCCTCTCCTGGCTTTGCCTGGTGCCTCATTGCAATGCCCCAGAGGTACCAGCTGCTGCGGGTCATCCCCAAGGCCTCCCATGCTTGCTGGGGAAAGGCCCGCAGGGAGCGAGGCAGGCTGAGGAGATGGCTGGAGCCAGGAGGGAAGACCCTCGGTTGCCACCTGCTGTCAGAAATCTACACTGAAGAGGAGGATTGCTGTGATCCCAACGCCTCGGCCAGCAAGTCCAGGCCTGGGCTTACACCGGTGAGCAGCCAGCAGGACCCCTCCTCTCATCGCTGCACACCTCCCCGCTCTGACACAAGCGTGCCCATCTGCATCCTCAAGGCACCAGGACAGAGTTGTGACTTCCAGCTGTGCACCACCAGGTGCCTGTACAGGGAAACTTCATTACAAACTCCACCTGCCCCCTACACCATTCCAGATGGCCTACATTAAGGGAAAAAAACGTGCATTTTACCTATAAAAAACAATAACTTGTATTTATGGCTTGACTCTAAGCCATAATTCAGTGCCAAAGCTGAGCCAATAAGTAACAAAGAGCTTATGCTTTTAAGTCACCTGCAAAGCTTCAGGCCACTTTTTCAGCAGAAGCTTTCCTCCTGCAAGATGCAAAGCCTTTGTTCAGGAGGCATAGAGGTTTCACCAGGACGAGCTGTCACACCCACAGACAACATTATCAGGAAGAGAGCAAGCCACATGGATGCCAATGACTGTAGCTATAAGTTATTTATTCTGCAAAATAGAGGTATCTTCTATGGAGTTGAACACTGGAATCACAGCATTATGAACTGAGTTGTGGAAACATTATGACAGCACACACACACACAGAGGCACACACATGTACACCTACACACACGCACACATGCAGCCTTTGTACAGGCCTGACTCCTGCATGATCCACAAGGTGCCCTCTCTGCACCTTTATTTGCAAAAACCTGTAGTGAAGGCTGCATTCAAGACCCCTTCCCCTATTCATAGGGCTTCCCGGGGCTGGGCAGGATTGAGAGCATGGCACAGGCAACGTGTGTAGTGGCACAGGATCCCCTGCTCAGTGTGCAGCACATCCTGGATAGGAGTTAGCTCTGGGCAGAACACAGCCCTCAGTGGAACACTCACTCTTGCATCAGTCTTTGCTCACACAGACGAGCACAAGGTGTCTGCAGGAGGCAGTTACACGTTAGGACACAGTCAGTGCTCCCTGCTCACCATGGTCCATGTTCCAAAGCCGGTAAAACTCTGCAAAATCCACGTAGGGCTCCACACGCCCATCCTCATCTGGCTGGAGCGAGTGGGTGGGTCGGGAGCGGAAGAGACCTCCATCTGAACTCGAGCTGCTGCTCTGCGTGTGAGTATTGGTCGACTGCAGTGTCACAGTTGGGCTTTGGCTAAGGAGGGAAAAAGAGAGAACACAAACGTCTTTATTCTACTCCACCTGATGCACTGGACAAGAAAAGCACCAGAACAAGCACCAGTTTCTTCACAGATCAAGCTAACCTAGCAGACAGGTAAAAAGTTGCATTTACATGCCCCGTGAGAGCACTAAAAGTGTTGAGAACTGATTGCAATTGACGGATAGCAAAGGTATCTGATTCGCATTAACTGGAAGGCCTTAAGTACAACCAGGCATCTAAAGAACAGAGAGGAAGCAGAACAAACAGGCATGCACTCTGCTGGCCTCCCCTACCCAGAACAGTATGAGCTTTACGGGAAGAGTCTGGCAGAGAGGAAAGCTATTCTTGCATGACCTGTGCTGCAGCCAAAGCAGCTTTAGTGCGTCAGCCTCATTGTTTCTGGAGCTACAGAGCACAATAGCCACAGCGTTTCTTCACTGTGCAGTGTGTACACACCATGCTGCGCCCAAGGGCCCAACCTAAACCACAACCACTCATTAGTACGACCCTACAGAGTGGATCCAAAGAGGAACGAGTTCTAACCTTAATCCACTTTTTTTTCCCTGAGCTGTGCCTGTAAGTAAATCAACTTCAGGAGTACAACCTCTCCAAGAGCCTTACAAGTGACTGCATAATCCCTCTTTCTTGCTGAAATGAAGGGCACCCACATTCCCTCTGTGCACAGCACCCAACACACTTGGCACAAGAGATTCAAAGAGAAGGGCTGCTCACGGCCAGAATGCCCTCCACAAACAGCAGCAGATGCTGCTCCCAACGCATGTTGCCAGAGCTGGCTTCGGAGCTGTTGCTTCACTCATCCCTACTCCTCACACAATCACTTTCCAGCTAACACATTATGCTGGCTGTCAGTACTGTAGTGGGAGGGGAAGCACACTCTAAATAAGGGACTGACTGACAGGTAACTAACAGCTGTCTCTGCTTTTCAACCACTTCATACAGCGTGAGGTGCAGGGAAAACTGTGGGTAGCCAGAGAGCAGTACTTTACTTAGTGAGGGTGGGGGTGGCTTCATCCAGAGTTGAGCTGCTGTGGGCACCATTGACCATCTGGCCTTGAGAAGGCATGACAAGAGACAGCATGACACTTGTCTTGCTTGTGCTTTGGGAGCTGGAATATGGCACAGAGACTGGGTAGACACGGCCTCCTGAGAAGGGAGAAAACAGAAGTTATAAAATGCAGTTCAGACATGAGCAACTGGAGGTGCAGCACAGCAGCAAAAAACCCCAAGAATTTGTATCAAAGTGCCCTTGATGCTGTGCTGCATCCTGTCAAATTGTCAAGAGATTCCACATCTCAAAAGCCAATAATCTGTTTAGTAAGAAAATTCCTTCCGCACCAATTACTTCCTGTCCCTCCAGTTCCTTCCCACATCCTTCCATGTGAGGTGAGTGCTGGATCAACCAAGAGATCTTATCTTCCTCACCCCATTTGGTTTCATTCTCTCCCCAACACACCTTGCGTTGGTGTCAGCGTGGGCTGGCTCATCTCACCAAGAGGGTACCCAAAATTCCTCACAAGCAATGTCATGTCTTCATGACGGGGACAGAACTTGGACCGCTCCCCACCACTGGCAAAAGTGTCACAGTGAATGCGCTTAACCCGGTCCACCACTGCTTGTGCCACAGCATCCAGTGACATCTGCTTGGCAAACTCTGTGGCTATCATGGCTGCAATTTCCTGAGCAGAGAAGAGGAAAAAAAATCACCAGAAGAAAGATTTCTAGGAGATTTTGGAGGAAATCTTTTCCTGCCATCTGATCTAAGAATTTTTATTGCAACTCATCCGACTGTGATGCTTACCTGCTGATAATGTGCCTTTGTGCATTGAGTCATCCCACTCCCTTTAATGGGCTACTCCTAAGCGACAGGCAGCTGCCTAGAAGAACTGGCTTGGCAAAGCAGCTCCCATATTGTTAGACTGGAATGGGGTGGCACAGGCATTCAGCCTGGCCAGCACTGACAGCACAGATGAGGACAGCCTGTATGAGGGCAGGTGACACAGCTGGAGTGAGTCAATAGCCACGAGAATGCCTCCCTTGTAAGCAGGCTCACCTGGTTGGCCTGCCCAGGCCCATGGGCTGCCTCCAGTGCTTTGTAGAGCCCTTCCGACATGAGCACCAAGAAGCCTGTCACCCCATCCAGAGAGTGCCCTCCGTGGATTTCAGGCTCTGCTATGATGGGCTTAGATTTAGCAGCACTAGAAAGAGACAGTAATTTAGCATTTAATGCTAACATAGTAGGTGAGAATGGAGTGATCATGAAGAAAAGAAAGGCTTGAAACCCCACAGTTGAGTTTTTCTGACCTGAGCAGTTCAATATCAGTATAGCCGTATTTGACTTTGTAATCTCCAATGCGCCGAGTGCTTTCCTGCCCACGAATAGTTCCCACTTGTTTTATTTTCCCTGCATCCAAGCCTGCCAGAAAACCAAAAATGCTTCATTAACTTTGTGAAACTTGCAGAACTTCCTCTGAGAAAAGAAATATCCACAGTTACATAGAACTGTAAGACAAAATGAGACACCGAAGAATCATCAGGAGCTAAACAGGGAGAAAAGGAATAGCTGTGTTCCAAGGGACACCTTTCCATTAGTTCCAAGCTGGGAAGGAGAGAGAAGGAGGGAAACACACACAGCCCAACAGGCATACTCTGAATGCAACAGCTGGCCCCGAGACTAAGTCTACATCCTGGTCCAAAGCCACTAGCAGCAGCTGGCCTGGCTGCACAGGCATTTGCTGAAAAGGCAGGGGAACATCTGCACCTGTCAGCTCTAGACTGTGTGATGGAAGGAGAAGGCAGGAATGAGGAAAACACATGTGAAGGATTCTGCTTTTTCTTCCACCTGTAACTGACCCCTGTTCCTAAGCTCCATATGGCAATTTCACTAATACATGAAACTGCAGAGAGAGGCTGTGGAGTCTCCCTCACTGGAGATATTCAAGAACCCGTACAACGTGCTCTGGGATGACCCTCCTTGAGCAGGAGCTTAGACCAGATGTGGTCCCTTCCAACCTTATCCTGTTGTGATTCTGAGAAAAGGAGAGCTGTCTACAAGAGGCACTGAATTTGCTCAAGTGCTGAAATTGATGTGGGCTACTCCTAAAATAAGAACAATGATCAAACAAGTATTTACTTAAATAAACTTACAGTGATATAGCTCTGGTAGGGCCTAGGAAGTAACCCCATCTTGAAGAAGGTTCTAACAGGGACGATCTGAGCGCTGCTACTACTTGAGGCAGGACTTGGAGCAGATGATCCACTTACCTGGTCTGTTCTGGCAACCCCTCTTTCCTCGTTATATTGAGAGCTATCAGCCAGAAAACATTGAGGTTTTATCTAGAGATGACTGTCCTCAGTACAAGGTGAAGGAAGGGGTCCAGCTGAAATTCTCCCTTTGAATCAAACCAAGCCTTGTTGCACAGATGGCTCCACACCTACCCTAGCAGTAAGACACAAGCCCTCCATCTGCTGCAGACCACAGCTGACTCATCAACATGGCCTGGCTCATTTGCCAGCTCCTGGCAGGGAGGTACATGCCACTGACAGACATAAACACAGGGAAGCTCACAGGATGCCAAGAGAAGTCATGTCTAAATTCCAGCAACTCTCCCAGGGCACTGAACAAGCTGTGATGTGCTGGCTGAAGAACCACAAAAGCACAAGACCTCTCCCATCCTTCCCCCAAGATAGGGGTGGCACAGGCACCATCATGACAAATGCTATCCCCACTACCTCTTATGACTGTGCTTCAAGCTAGCTCAAAAACAACCTCCCTTGGGCCCCCAAAACAGCCTGTGTACACTGTCTTGTTCCACAGGGATCTTCCTTCTGCTGGGACTGTAGGCAGGAGCACCAGTGCTGCACCAAGTTAAGGTTGGTACATCTAACAGATCCCTGTTTTCCTATGGACTGCAGCTAAATTCTGCATTTTTGGTAGTAAAAATACACTCAAAAAGTCCCTTTCCCTGGATTCTTGTCATCAGTGTTCTGTTTCACAGCACATATACCTAGAGGAGGAGTAGGAGTAAAAGTGGGAATGAAAGAGAAATAGAATACAACAATGCCTAGTAGCAGAAATTACCACATCAACAGCCTCACCCAATACAAATATATCTGTCAGGTGAATCTATTGAAGAATGCCACCTTAGATCTACCTATATAAAAGTACAGGACCAAAGTATCTCAATAAGAAGAATTTGGTACTGGCAATCACACAAGTGGTCTGGGTTAGCTCTAGACCAAGACAGCAAACATGTCAAACACTGTAAAGGAAAAGGAAAATTACTTAAAGCAGCATTACGAGTCAACATTATGAGTTCAGTAGTTACTGATGTGAGAGGAGTAAATGCCAGTGCTTGGCCTGGCTCTGTTTGAAGTGAAGCTGCTTTTTTTCAGCAGCTTGTACAAAGGCAAATTGAAATGTACAATCCTGAGGGTGAGGCATCACACAGAACTTAAAGCAGCATAACTGAGGTTTGCCTCCACAGGAGCCATCATACATTGTCTGCTTCACTTCTACCCTCTTGCTCTGCGCTTCCACTCCTGCGTTCCTGTCAACTACAGCAACAGCTGCAGGGCAAATCAATGCAACTTGGGCAGCTGGACACAAAACTAACACTCAAAACTTGAAACACAAGCATAGTTTTCTGCTGGATCAGTGGGATGAGCTCACTCACCCTGCAGCCCCAGAATGGCTAGAAAGGCACAAAAAGAAGGCACTGAACTTGTCATCTGAAAACCCAGTAGGCCTCTTTTTGTGGTTATTGTTCCTGTGGCTTGAGTAATTCTTGGTGCCCCAGATAAACAGTCATGTGATGTTCTCAGCTAAGAATACGAAACCCAAATACTCACCCAGCTGAGAGAAGCGAAAAAGTTCATCTTCATTCTCTGTTGTATGGTCCACGTTGAGCTGGGTCACCTGTAGCCCATCTACTGTGGACTTGCACAGCAGTGCCCGATTGGTACCTGCAGTGGGAGCAGCAAGATGAGGGCACCAGATAGCTCTGCCGTTAGCAGGGAGAACATATCCAAAGAGAACAGGAACAGAGACAGGAATAAAGACAGAAAAGAAGAGAAAGGCTCATCTACTGTCTCATCATGATCTCCAAAAAGCAGCCTTGCTAGCAGCATAGTAAGCCTGCCAGGCACCTCTCCATCCAGACCTGAGCTGGTACCTCCCAAGAAAGTTCTCTATTTCTCAGTGAACCTGCACTACTCCTCTCAACCTGTTTTCCCTTTGTTCAGCCAACATCTGCAGGGATGAAGAGCCAGGCTGATTTCAAACGCTTGTCTAAGTAGCAAGCATATCAATGCCTGGCCACAGACCAAAGACACTGTCCCTCACATTCAAATTTATTTTACTTCCTAGAACCCCTGCCATCCTCAGGAATGCTGAGACTGAGCCACTGACAAAAACTGACTTACCCACATTGGCGATGTAGAGCTTGTTGTTGAGAATGACAGCCACAATAGCCATGGCTCCTCCAGAGATCTCCTGCTCTACAACCTTCAATCTCTCCACAATCTTCTGGTATTGAGGAGGGAGCTGGTGGTGAGGGATGTCCTGAAGCCAGAATTAGGGGGAAGCTTAAACACACAGTTCACAACACAGAAATCACAGCTGGAATAAAAATTCTGTAGGGCAAGGACTCATCCTGACATGTCTTAACCTTGTGTCATGCCTGTACAAGACATAAATTTTTCTGTTCAGTCCTAGCAAATGACACAGCTTTGACATCATTCTGGAGAGGACAGTCCAGTACACTCGAAGAAGAGAGCCTACATTTGCCCAGATGCCATGCAAATTTGAGGTCTTTCCTTTCATCTGCATGGCTTTGTCCTCAAAGAGCCACATGTATAGGCTGAACTCCTCTCTGTGATTCGCTCAGTTCCTTACTCAGGTAACCAATATCAGGTCTAAGCAGTGCCAGTATGAACAGTGGGAACTCTGTGAAACGGTCCAAGGCACTTGCTTCACTTCATGCAAGCTTCCAGAAGAAAACCACAGAGAGGTAACTTTCCCTTACAGCCTCCCTTGGAAAAAACTAAGTAATATGGCCAAACCTCATCCAGCAAGCTGGAAGGTGGGACCTCCAGCAAGCTCTGTTCTTACTTTACCTCTGGTAGCTGAGACTGCAGGCTGGCCTTCTCTGCCAAGGCATCATCAATGGACTCCAGGAAACTTCTTTCCACCACATCAAAAGCCTAAAAAAGTCCACAGAGAGAAGCTAAGCTTTTATCCAATGCCTACAGACTTTGGGGCTACCTTTCTAAGACCAGCTCGTAATCACTGTTCATACAGACTTTCACGGACCACTACAGCACACTGAAACACCATTGTTTCAGCAAAACTAGTTAACAGCTTGTAAAAACAATCTGCAACAACTCAAAATAGAAGACAACACCATAAAAATTACATTCACAGCAGTGCCAGAGACCTATCTGATCTTGTGTGTTGATCCTGTCACTCAAGAAAGCACACTCGCAAATCCATCTCCCCACACATTAACTTCTCCCCTTCACTCACTGTCATATCTTTCACAGGCTGACTTGTTCCTACACATCCAGGGAAGACTGGCTGCAGCTTCCTGGAGAGCTCTCAGCATTGTGCTGATGGAGCCAGGGGACAGATGGGATGAGGCAGGAGTGAAAAAAGGCACTACAGATGCCCAGGATGAGTGCAACTGCAACCACCAGATGTTTCCAACCTCCACAGAAACCAGATGCTGCTCCCCTGATGGCAAAGAGGAGGTGGGTTGTGCAAGAAGCTCCCACTCCAAGCTTCTTTACCTGCAGCAGAACTCGACGCACGTCAGCATCGCTGTGATCTGCATGGAGCTGGCCCAGCAGCAGTTCTGCAGAGAGCCTCTGACCCACGAAGTTGGTGACTCGGTTGCCATCATAACCATTGAAGACACCATAGAGGTAGCAGTTGTTCTCACTCCTGCCGAGAGAGTGTAAGCAAAGAGGTCACAGATCTCCCTGTAAGACACAGATACAAGCAGCAAGTTCCCCATGACACGCTCAGGCCCCACCTTCTTCTTCCACATCCTGTGTGACAAACCAAAAAAAAAAACAACTCTTTTACCTGCTCTTGGTAACCCTGGGATTAGGTGTCCCAGGTGTAATCCACTTACCTGAATTTTAACCAGTTATCTTCCAAGGGGTGACCCTCTGTCCCCTTGCCATCTGCACTGTAGGAACGGTTTGGAGCTGAGCCCACTCCAGATAGATGACAGGATGGTAAGTCATCTGTCCAACTGGGCTGCTGTTCCTGGCAGACAGGAAGTGGAAAGAGACAACGTAAACCCCAAGCAGCATGAACTGAGGATCATACAAGTTACCGGTCCACCTCCACCCTCTTCTCAACCCTTCTCCCTTTCCTAATCAGTAGCACAGCCAGTAACTCCGCATTGCCCCACTGCAGAAAGCATTACTTACCACGTCCTTTCCCTCTCAAGGTGAGCTCTGGCTGCACTTCGGCTCTTGTTAACAAGAAACCAGATGCAGAATCTGCGCGCAAGTTTTGCACTCCATATACCACAGCACGAGCTTAGCTATTCCTATGGTGAATCAGATCCTCAGTCACCCCTGGCACGGGAGTGCAGGGAAAGGTCTGGATTCTCCCAGGACGACTCAACCAGGACAAGGGACTGGGGCCTGCTGCTGCAGCTAGCCATTAGACAGACATCCCTGGGGACGCCATCTCCCGCTCGGCCTGCAGATGCCGGCTGCCCCCTCACACAGCGGGGCAGCCCGGAGCCCGCAGCACTGGCATGCCCGCGCCCAGCCACCTGTCGCCCACGGTGCGCTGCAGGGCAGCCGGTCAGCCCAGCGTGCGGATCGCTCATCACGCAGGGACCCCGCAGCCCGGGCCCCCTGCCCTGAGGCGGTGCAGGGGGCGGGAGAGCAGCCACCCACCGCCCCACGGCGCGGGGACCTCCCCCTTCCCACACGGTAGCGCGGGGGGCGGGTGAGGAGGAGGCCCAGCGACTCCCTCGCACCCACCCGTGGGGCGCGTATGCACGGAAGGGGAGAAGGTGCCACTCACACTCTGCAACAGACTCCTCCTCTGCGCCGCCATCTTGGAGCGGGAGCGGCCGCCTCCCGCCCGCCCTCCGCCGCCACAGCTCGGGCCCCCTCCGGCCCCGCCCCGGCGTGAGGCGGCGCCGGGCAGGGCTCGGGAGAAAGGCCGGGGTCCTGGAGCGGCTAGGAATTTATCTGGCCTTACACCTTCCTGCTGGTCTAGGCGAGTGCTGGCATCTCCGTTTCTTACCCGTGGCCTTCAAGTGTGAGAAAGAAACACCTGTGGGCCGCCACTGCTAGCGTGTGTGTGTGGAGGAGAAGGGAAGAGGGGCAGGGTTGTGAGGATCATATATAATCCTGGGATCAGCAGCGTTAGGAGAGACGTATGAGATCGTCCAGCTCGACGGTCCACCCAGCACTGCCACTGCAAGCCCTAAGCCACATCACCCAGCGCCAGATCCAAATGCTTAAACACCCCCAGGGGTGGTGACTCCGTCGCCTCCGTGGGCAGCCTATTCCAATGCCTGGCCACCGTAACAGCGGGGGAAAAAAATTCTAGTATCTAATCTGAATCTCACCTGTCTCAGCTTAAGCCCATTTCCTCTAGTTCTCTCAGTGCAGGCACAGTAGAAGAGACGGCCCCGACCTCACTACAGCCAACCTCTTTTCATGTGTTGTAGAGAGCAATGAGGTCCCTCCTTAGCCTCCTCTTTAAAAAAACCCAGCTCCCTCTGCTGTTCCACATAGGATGTGTTTTCTAGATCTTTCACAAGCCTTACTGCCCTTCGCTGGACCTGCTCCAGCATCTCAATGTCCTTTTTAAAGTGAGGGGCCAAAACTGAACACAGTCCTTGAGGTGCATTTGGTACTCCAAATCCTGGATCCTGTGAAATGGGGTCACCCTGAGTGCCAGAGAGCCCTGAGGTAGCCTGGTGTTGAAACGGTTTTCTTCATAGTGCCTCATGTTCTAAGCAGCCTCTAGGGAAGACTCAGCGCAGGTACCAGCTCTCAGCTGCACCCTGTTCCATAGGTGTCCATGGCATCCATGTCTCTCAGCTTGCAGTCTGTGTCCTGCCCTTTCCCCCTCTCTTTTGCAAGCCATAACAAGGATGTAGTTGGACCATGTCCTCGGGGAAGCAGTAGGAAGGTGTCTAGGACAGATGGCAAGTGGTTCTCAATCCTCACCGCAGTTTGGAGCAGTTTCTGGTAGTCTCAAGTCAGGCACAACAGTAAAATCACTTGCATGCCTGCCTGAGCAATACAGACAAAATCAGACATCACTGATTTTGCTCTTATTTAAGATCCTTTCTTGGCAGACATAGGCTATTTCTACTGAATCAGCTCAGTTGGGGGAGGAGAGAAGACACAAGATTCAATCTCACTGCTTTCTTAATATTATAAGTCATCAGAAGAGCCCTCCATGGGCATGAATAGCGTATCTTAATGCGGCCAGCAGTCAGGCTGTGCCAGCAAGGGCTTGGGGAAGAGCCCTGTGTGTTTCCCTTTGTGTGTTGTAGCTGCAGGGGCTCCAACATGAGAGACATGCAGTTTCAGTCACGGGTAGCAGTGCAGTTGTGGTGAGGGTGGGAGTGCTAAATAGTCTTGACATCCAGCAGTGGCTTGATACACTTATAATAACATCTTTGTGGCAGATATATTTGATTCAGATGCACTTCAGAAATAATTGCCAGTTAATTAACCTCATTCTATGGAATGATGGCTTTTGCTGCAGGGTTTCCTGCCAGAGGATTCCAGCTTCCTTTCTGTAAATCCTTTGTCTATTGTTTTGTTACATTTCTTTCTTCAAAATATACAGAGATTACAGATCCTTTGTGTTATAAATGAATCAGCCAATTTAATGATTAAAAGAATTTATTAAACCATCAAAGTAAAATTGGAAAAAAAACCCAAAAAACCCACAAGCACCGAGCTGGGCAATCAGTGCTGGGTGAACCGGGTTTGGACTGCTCCATACCCCTGTAGTTCACAAAATACTGTCCCCACAGGGTCTTTTTTATACTATTTTCAGACTTCGCAACATACTGGGGGGGGGTCTTCCTGCTTCCTCTGCTGATCTTGTCCTTTTTCACATATTAATGCATGTTCTTTCTTGTGGCCGCTTCTGACAGAGTTTCTCAGAATACCCCTATTGCTGGAATCTTGTTAGATAATAATCCTCTCAAATACCTTTTTTTGGCGACAAATACTCATCATATCATTAATACATATTGCTGGTGATTTGCCAGACGAAATAATCCTCCAGAATACTCTTCTTTTGAGACAGGAATTCATCCCTGGTAGCGAATACCTTTCCTCTTATCACCTGGTGCATTTTGCTCTTTCCCATTACTCAGTTTCCATTAAAAGGTACTGTAGTTTTAGTCCTTAGCATGAATTTATTCTAAATCATATATTACACTTCCCCTTCACGCAAGGCTTACAAACATACAGACATTCAATCAGAATTAGGTACATAGGCAGAATTACTTTTTTAAAAGCTTATATTATGCAAAGAGAGAATAAAATGCTAAATCTAGAACCTGGGTCTACAAACAAGTTTCCTCAGGTTTAGGCTTCTGTATAAGCTTGGTGTCAGTCATTCAGAGTATTCCTGTGGGTAAAGCTGTGAATAGGTACAAATAATTATAGGAATAGGTCTGAAGTTCTGTATTAGAAGTAGGATGGACAGATTTAGTACTGAAAAGGGTTTGTTTCCTTGCCAGTATCAGAAGAAGAATTCCCAGTGCTGCAGAAAAACGCATAGCACAGCATTGTCCGTGTCATTAAAAAGCTACAGGCAAGTGTCTTTGGTTTAAAATAGGATGACACTTTTTCAGCATTGCAGCAGCAGCTTATGGTTATTTAATGCCATTGAAGGTTGCAGTCATGTACCTTGATGGGCACAGACTCCGTCCTTGCTCAGAGAGACACTGAAATCAGCAAGGCTTTGGGTGTGCCCAGAGACTGTCAGCACACATTGCATTGCAGGACTGGGAATTCAGGAGTCATTTCTGTCTTCTTCCAACCATAACCGAGTCCTTTTGAGACTAAGGAAGTGTCTTGGTTAGAAAAGACAGGTGTCTGCTAGGGAGGGCAAGACCTCCCTTTGGAATGGAGAATTCAAACCCCCTCCCTCTGAATTATTACAGCTTTGATATTAAGTCAGCTCTCAGGCAAGGATATGGGGATAGGAATAACAGCTCTTTACTAGTATGTATAACAAGGCAAACAAACAACAACAACTACACATTAATGATAAATAAAACCAGGAACCTCGAGGGGGCTTTTGTTTCACAAAGCTCGGGGCAGTCTGGTCTCGGTGCAGGGCTCCGAGAGCGCCAAGCTGGAACGGTGGAGAATCCCGGGCTGGTGGTGGGATGTACCAAAGCTCCACGGTGGTAGCTGGAAGGGCAGGGATGTCCTGGCAGGGCAGGGCAGTGCAGGGACACAGCGTATCCAAAGCAGTGCTGAAGAAAAGCTGCAGAGGTGGGACTGGCCGGCCCAGCTCCAGCAGGGCAGGAGGAGGTGAGCTCAGAGTTCTTGGGCGCACGAGGAGATGATGGGAGATTTCCTCAGGACTGGACCCGGTGATGGCAGTGAGAAAACTCCTCCTGCAGCAAGAGCGGCCTGACCCTTCTCTCTCCAATGCAGAGAGCAAGAGAGAGAAGCTGTCCCCATGCCTGCCCTTTACCTGCCCAAAACCTCGCAGTATCTGTTTTTCCGTCGGAGAGAAAAAACTTTCAGAGACCAAAAAAGGAGTAGCCTGGTGGTACACTTCCCTAGCCACTTGTATTTTGGTCAAGCACCCATAAGCACCCAGTAATTAGTCTCCTAGCGACTTTGTCGGAAAAAATTCTATAGAAAAAAAAACCCAAACAAATAAATCTAACCCCCAACACAAAGAGAGCAGATTCTGTGTGAAAGTGCGATAAGGCAGAATGTGAAGTCAATGAGAGAGCAAAACAACTTTCATAAAGATACAAGATAGAAAACCTGATACTTTCCTTTTTTGTACAATGACTTGTCACCTCTTGCCGTTAAAATTGTGCTCTGTTCCTTATCTAAATATCTGGCTTCAGCTTGTAGTCACTAATCTTTGTCATTTGGGTTTATCTTTTTTTCTGCCCGTTTGCGCTGGAATGCAAATCTGGTACAAAGCATTTTTTTCTTGCTGAAAATACTTGTGCCAGATTCAACCTGGATACTCCTGTGATTCTGTCACTGAGCTTCTGCCCTAACCTTGAGTGAGTCAATTAACAACTTAACTTGGAAAAAAAGTGAATAGTGGGATTTAGCAAATGAGGACATTTGCAGCATTAAATGCATGTAGGTCCAGCATTTCACAGTCCTCCAAAGGAAAGTGTTACAGAAGCTGATAAGCTACTCCATTAATGTCTACTTATTGAAAGCTTTATGTAGGACTTGGAAGATGAAAGTGTACCATGTTTCTGTTGGCTGTATTGATTAAACTTACTTTAACCTCTATTTATGCTTCTTACTTTCCGCAAATCCTCTCAGAAATTGCCATGCTGTATTTCCATGCAGCCAAGATCTCTCCAGGAATGCAGGACACTAGTCACTGAACCTCACCATCAATGCACAAGTAAATGAATTATGATTCCATGGCTACCAGATATACAGCTACCCCTCTCATGTTAAATTCACACATTTCTCGTTCCGCCCTCTCTCTCTCTCTTTTTGTAATTATTCTCTCATTTTCTCTGTCCCCAGTGCTAGGGATTATACACACAGTATTCCTGGTGCCAAGCTGTACTGCTGTCTTCCTGTTTTTATGGAAGCTTTCTCTGCAGGAAAGGAGGCACAGTCGCTATTTGGTTGCTGGATGAAATATGAACAGCATGATTGAGAAACGTGCCACGGGGAGCAGGGAGCTTGGGGCAGCCCCTGCACAGTGCTCTTGTGGGTGCTCAGAAACTGAGAAGCATTTACTGGATTGCTGGCAGAAGCCATCACATCATTCAGTTCTCTCTACTGATCACATGTGAGATATGTTTAGGAAATTTTTTTTTTCTGTTTTGATGCTAATGAAGGCTGGGGTTGGAAAGGAAAGCCATGATTTTTGGCAAAGCTTGCAGGAGGTGACATGGAAAAAAGGAAAGGTCTCTGTCTTGGGTTGCAATGCAAGATGTAACCAAAAGTATGTATTCTATTGCCATCTGTTGAAATCGGTTGGGGAGGTGTTTTTCTTTCTCTCTTCTACGACCTATCCTCCCTCCAGAAGGATAACTTCTGTTAATGAGCCACTATGGCTCACTGCATGACTGATAGAATTACATCATCTTATCGTGAGATGCTTCACCCAGCAGGAGGAGCCAAGCATTCCTACCTGGATAAAATCTGAGAGTCAGAACACCAAAGCAGTCTGTTTCCATTGGATTCCCCAAGGAAAACCAGGCCCATCTCACCACCACTGGACCTTCAGAGGAAACTACACCCTTTTACAGGATCATCTCTGCTCCAACAGAACCACATCTGTCACTCCAGGAGGACTTAATTGGACTGCTACTAACACCCTGACCAACAGGGTGTCAGGTTGTACCCTGACTCCGTCGGTGTTTTCTTTTTTTGTTTGCTTTTTTGTACTACTACATTTTCATTTTTAATATTCCTAGTACTGTTATTCCTATTCCCATATCTTTGCCCGAAAGCCCTTTAATTTCAAAATTATAGGAATTCAGAGGGAGGGGGTTTACATTCTCCATTCCAAGGGAGGCTCCAGCTTTCCCTGGCAGACACTTGTCTTTCCAAACCAGGACAGTCTCTCTAACAGAGCTAGCTTGCCATACTTGCTCTGCTCCTACCACAATCAGAAAGGGATGGTGGGGGATGGCATTGTGAGCTCCACCCCGAGGTCATCTCATTTATCTTTACAAGCTTCAGCCTGATGCTTCCCACAGGTGCAGGTGCCCTAATGTTCCTCACTTCTTTGCAGGCCACTGTTTCTAGGCATGCTGGAAAGGCAGAGAAATAAGATGAGGAAATAAAAAGAACAAGTGTTAAGGAAGGAAAGCTGGAAACAACAGATTCCTTCTCCCAGCACCCTCTAAGGGCTGGAGAGCCGATGTGGAGAGCTACTGCCAGAGAAAGGGGGAATGATGAGTGTGTGCTGATCCCCCCAAGAGAGAGTCAAATACCTCGGCAAAACAGAGTTTGTACAGTTTTAGGCCAGATGGACTTTTGAGGGAGGGAAATTGGTTGTTTCATATAATTTTACGGAATTCCTTGACACACTGAACAAGTTTCATCTCCTTGAGTCCGGGTATTATGTGAACTTTTTTAAAAAAACAAAACTTTGTAACAGAATTGTTTCTAGATATCATGGCTGCAGGAAGAAGTTTCAAAACATGACTCATAAGCATGTGAAATACCAGAGAGCAAAATTAGAGATTTCAAACAATTAGAAAACACAAACTAGTAATGTTGAAGTCCTACTCATCTGAAATGCTTGCTTTTGGCAACATCTTGTCTCAGCAGTTCTTAACTCCACCTGTTGCCAACACAGACGTTTGCCTTTCTGTTTGGTATCTCCTCAAAACATCCACCCCAAAAGCTGTGACTGTAGGAAAGTTCTTTGTCCAAACAAAGATTAATCATGAGCAGATGGGTCAGTTCACCAACACTTTTGCATATAATGTGATGTGCAGCTGCAGTGTGTGCTCAATAGTGGCCTCAAGAGAGGAGACAGTTTGAAGGACTGGCTAGAGCCTGATCACCATCATGTGCCTCTGCTTACTATCCTCAAACCCTGCGAAGTTTGGGAAATGTGATACTCAGGTACGCGGGTGCCACTCAGTAAGAGGGGATGAGATGGAAGCTTTAGCTAAGCATCAGCACAGGATGAGATTTTGAATTTCATTTTTATTGCAAAGCCTGTTGAAACAAGATCCTTTTTAGTGGTGAACTACCAATCACTGACACCCACTGTGGGCAGTGGCCCTGAGAGCTCGTTTCCCAGGATTTGATTATGTTTTGAAAGCCTGCAGTACACCAGACACTTAAGCAATGGTCACACACAGATGAACAGAGATAAAGACACATCAAAGGACTGAACAGATCTGCTTCCCTGAGTGTGGAAATACAGGTGTTTATTTTCATATGGATTTGTATCCTATATCCCTGTAAGTCCCCCATCCACACCTCCTATTGCCCCATCCTTTTCATAGTGAGAATTCACTTCTAACATGGCATGTCAGGTTCCTCAAGTTTTCCTACTGATTAGGTGAGAGACACTTGATGGCGTGTGTGATTTGAAACTTAGGCCATGTAAAACATGTAACCATTAGCTTCCACTAAAACCTCCTAATAAGGGCAGTTATTTAGGTTTCTTTCCTCCAGCCAAGCCACTGATTGTCACTAAACTTGCCAGCTTGGTCACGCAGGAGCACAGGAGTCAATGCTCTTGTAGCAAACCAAGCTAAAAAATCAATCCCTCCCCAAAGAAGAAAATCCAGACCACCTTTTTTTTCCATATAGTATGGTTACTTTGAACGTCATAACTTTATTGAGACACCAGTAGTTACCACCTTCACTTTGTTAACCACAAATATATAGGACATTGTAAACACAGGTGCTGAGGTGGTGGGGTTTGCTGTAGTTGAATTTTGGAATGGACAGGGGAGGGGGAGGAGGGGGTGAAGGGACTTTTGGGCTTACACAAGACCACTCAGAGGATCCTGTATGCGGCAGGCCATCCATGAGTCATCATATATACGTATATATGTATAGCTTTATATTATACATCTTTTAAA
>WBMY01008964.1:5463-23131 GCA_013397315.1 Donacobius atricapilla
TGCCCTCGCTCCTGTGCCTCCCCGTGCCCCCGCCCCTGTCCCTGTCCCAGTCCCTGTCCCTGTTCCTCTCCCTGTCCCTGCTCCTGTCCCTGCTCCTGTCCCTGTCCCTGTCCCCTCTGCGGATAAAATCCTGCCTGGTGCCAGCGTGTTCTCAGCCCCACGAAGGTGTCACCAAGCTCTGAGGGTGCCCGGCAGCCTCCCAGGAATGGCCCAAGGATCGTCAGGCTGATGGGAGGAGTTCGGAAAAGGCAAAAAGGTTTAATTAAAGTGAAAATAACAAACTCTGCTGAACAAAAGAGCAAAAGCTGCGCACAGTGCGGGGAGGTGCCTTGCACCTGCTGAGACACCCTGAAAAGCCCTGACAGACTCTGTGCTCTCTCTTAAGTACTCAACGATCTAAGAGGGGTTTTTTGCATGTTGCCAAACAGAAAATAGCTCGAGGAACAGACCAACAGGTGCCTTTGTCCTGGCACTGAACCAATTGCAGTGAGAGGAGCACAGAACATTCTGGTTCTTCTTCCTTGAAAGTTCTGAGGTGAGACTGAAACTCTTTTCTATTTGTTAAAAGTGCGCTGCAACACTCAGCCGCCCCTCAATGGCTCAGAGCTCAGGAGCACCGAGCCACAAGAGGGACATCAATCAATCAATCAAAAAATAATCAATAATAATAATAATAATAATAAAGACATGGCAGCTCTGCCATGAAGCAATGGCTCAGCAGCCCCTGGCAGGCAGTGGGATATTTTGGGGTATTTTTCCCTCAGGGAATGGCACATTTTTTCCCTGAGCCACGGACAGCACTCCTGACCACCCCAAAGCCAAGAGGGACTGAAATCCTGACTCATTCCCTTCTCCCCTGCAGGAGCAGCTGATTCCAGGGAATCTCTTGGATGCTCCATCCAAAATTGTGTGGCCACAGGAGCAGGGCAGGGCTTGTCCCTCCGTGCTGGGGTGACACCTCCAGTGCTCCTCCCACTCTCTCCACAGGAAAAGATTTTTTTTTTCTCCCCAAAAGTACTTTCTATGATGTAATCAAAAATGGAGGAATCTACATGAAAAAGAAAATCCTGCCTAATCACAGGTTCACCTTCTGCCCATGGCCCCCATTCACGATTGAACAGCATGGAAAAGGCTGCAGAATAATTCAGCTTGGCATAAAGGGTGTGTGGTCTCACTGCTGGCACAATGCAATCTTCCAAACTGCGCTCTCCGTATAAATCACGGGACAAATGGAGCAAATAAAAGGAAAATCCAATAGCAGAAGATTCTGTTTCACCTTCCTGGGCTCAGTTTCCAGTTCATTTGAGGGATACACAGGGTCAGGTGGGGTGAGCTGGCATGGGGCACCTTCCTGGAGCTGGGGGAGAAGCACATTTATGATCAGCCAGATGACAGCATCGTTACCTGAGGCTGTTGGGGGTTTTTTCCTCACTCTTTTCCAACTTCATGAGGAAAAAAAAATCATTTCCAGCAATAACTTACGAAATTTGTCCCTGGATTTTCAGTGTGATATCTGATTCATTGAAGCCAGAAGTACAACTCACCATATTTTTTTCTGTAATGCAGCCCCAGGGTTGGGGTTTTTGCATCACCATCTCTGGGACATCAAGACCTGCTTTCTACTTTCTTTTAGCTGAGGAGTCGTTTTTTGTATTTCTGGCCCTTTTTGGGGGATAAAATCCCAGCTGGAAATTGGTGCTCACCCGTGAATAGAGGCATCATTTTCCCTGCTGTCCCCCTCCATCCCCAGCAGCACAAAGAGCCTCTGTCGGGGCAGAGCTGGGCGTAAACAATCCCAGATGGGGGCTCCGGCACATCCCTCCCTGGCATACTGCTCCTTGAGCAGAGATGGCACTGGAAACCAAAGCTGTTTTTATAGAAGGAAAGGGGGGGAAGCCCTAAAGGTGTGGTGGCTGTGTTTGGGGCGGCGCGGGGAGGCACTGGGGGCTGCCAGCATCACGCAGAGAGCGCTCAGGGAGCTGCCCAGGGCCGCGGGAGGGAGGCGCAGGGTAATTCCCTGCCTTGGGCCTCTGCCAGGGGACTTGTACCAACACCACGCCTGTCATGTACAACATTATGGGAGCTTCGCTGCCAGTAATTGATGGTGGTGGCTCAGGGAGGGAGGGACACGGCGTTTGTGCTCTGGCAGGGCGGCTGATGGAGGGCAGGGATGGCGCTGCCACCCCTCTGCAGGCTGAGAAAGGTTCTCTGCTTCTGCTCTGAGCTTCAGGCTGTGAGAGCCCACAGCTCCACACCCTCTGCTGCCACAGGCAGGAGAGGATCCCCACTTTATTCCGTAAAAAATGACAGATTCATTATTCCCCCTGGTGTGCTGGAGGCAGGAGGTCACGGCGTGGGCTCCCTGTGCCGCTGCAGGATAAACCCTGCACACAACGTGGGTTTGCTGTCGATTCACACACACCCAGGGCAGTTGGTTCTCAGCTTGAGGCCTCTTCAGAAGGAACAACTTTCATGGTCTCCTCGCCACAATAATCATTATTCACTTTTATTTTATGTGGTTATAGGTGGAAAAAAAATGGGGCTGGGGAGCTCAGGCAGTGGGATTTCAGAGGCTGAACAGACCTGCCGAGTCCTGGTGCTCACTAATCCATCGCCTGCTGCCTTCTGCCGTGACCTTCTGCAGCTCTTCCCAGTGCCCCAGCCTGTGAAATGTTCCCAGACTAATTAGCCAAAGAGTTTAATAAAGAACGGGACTATTGCTGGCAATTTAGCGTCTCATTTCTGATGTATGGCGTTACTGCGTGCATTCCTGAAATCAGCCATTAATTCAGGCAACACATTTTCTGGCATGGGGAAGATAATGGCTTCCAATTTTCCTTGGTTTAACCTCCTGCAAATCTGCAAGACTTTCTGCAAGAATTATTTCCATCCAAACATCCCCTGACTGAGTTGTCTTATTTTCCAGAGAAGCCAATAAAAAAATGAAAAAAAAAAAACCCCAAACCAAGAATGGAATTAAAAATGAAAAGTTTCTCTCTCTCTCAGCAGAAAGTGACAGAGGCCAACTTGGAAAAGTCCAGGACTTGTTACAAGCAGGCTGCATCCTGGCAGGAAACCCCAATTCCAAGCAGTTGCCTGAGCCAGAACTTTGCTGTGTTGTTATGGGGGTGCTCAGAGCAGAAAATTTGGCGGGTTTACCACAGCCATACCAGAAGTTCCTGCAAGCAGCTGCACCTGAGGGTTCCATTCCAGCACCCACAAGAGGTGGGGATGGGGCAAGCGCCCTTGGAGCTGTGCAAATCTCAGGGCTGCACCGAACCTGGGGGTAGCTCCAGGTTTTTTGGGGCGAACAAGAATTCTCCGTGCCTCGGAGGAGCTCTGGCCTCCAGTGCAGCTGCCACAATGCTCTGCTGCAGGAACAACGGGAATTGCTGCTGCTGGAATCTTCTCCTGGAGGTCCTGAAACAATTTGCCATCCTTCCTCCTTTGTAGGAGTCATGTTTTGCCTTTTCCGTTCTGTGTTTTGCTGGTTTATGCCCTGGCACATCTGTCAATCCCCAAACAGGGGCTTTCTCCTGGGAAATAGCTGGAAACCCTTTGGAATAATCAGAATTCCTCTCTCCCAGTGAGCCCTCACCGGGGCTGGCGAGAGGTGCCCTGCTAGAGGGCTCAGGGCTTGGATCTTTGCATTTGGGATCTGGAACTCGCTGCCAGGAAGGGAAAGGGCAGAAGCAGCCAAGCCGCAGCTTGAAAAGGGGATGAAAGATGTTTCTGAGCGAGCATGGGTTCCGGGATTCTCCAGGCTGAGGAACCAGGCATTGCTGGGATGCTGAGCTGATTCTGCAGCCATTCCCGGGGTGGCTCCCAGCTCCTCTCCTCGCCTGGAGCGTGCTGCTGGCTGCAGAGGGAGCAGGGGCTGCTTGAGGAGCCAGGAGCTCCAGCCACGGCTTTGATCAGTAATTGAGGAACCTTTGTTCCCTGATCCCGCTTTAGCGCCCCTGCTCTGGGAGAGGGAGATTCTGGCTCTGCCAGATCCCTGCAAGGATCCGAGACCCTCTGGATTGTCCCATTCTCGGCTGGTGCACGGCTGGAAGCGTTTGGAGGCGAACAGGGGCAGGAAAACACATCCCCTTCACCACTGACTCACTGGGTCCCTGCTGCGCTGTGAGAGCTCAGCTCTCACCTCGGGCTGGGACGAGGCAGCTTTGGGAATCCTAATCCCTGAGGAGACCCTGCCGGGCTGCTCTGGAGGCAGGGCTGGAGCTCCCTCCCAGCCAGGGGCAGTGGAGCCACCCCAGTCTGTCGCCCTGATATTTTTCAGCTACTCTTCTGTTTCACGGTTTCATGGTTTGGGTTTCTTCTCACGCTTGGGTGATGTAAACACAGCCAATGTTTTTGTAATTAAAGAAAGTTTTCATTCCTGTTCTTAGAGCTATGCACAGCTGATGGACAGTTGTACTGACCAATGGGATGGGCAGAGGTGCCAACCTTCTCCCCCCATCCCTGGCCTTTGTAGAAATACTATAAAATAGAGTCAGATCTTTTAATGAACAGTTCACGCCTTCTCACCAAAGTGTGTCTGTGTGTGTGTGTCCAACAACAAGCTCCCTTCCAGGCCCGGCCAGCTCTGGGGGCTCCTGCAGCTCCCCAGGGCTGGCTGTGCCGGGCTCTCAGCTCCCTGCAAAGCCTCGGCTCCATCTCCTGCCCGCGGCTCCCTGGGCTCCCCCTGCTCCTGCACAGACCCGTCTTCAGAGCAGCACTCCTGGCCTTCCCCCGGGAACTGAGCCATCCGCCGCACCCCAGCTCTGGTCTGGCACACCCCAGTTCCCCCAGCACGGGCTCCTCCATCAGGGAAAGGGCTCTGAGGTGTGCAGGTAACGGTGTGCGAGGGAACGGTCCCAAAGTGAGGGAAAGGGGGTGCCCTGGTGAAGGTCATTGGTGTTTTTTCCATTTTCCATTCTTTCCCAAGCCTCCTGGCAGGGAAGGGCAGCTGCGGTTGGCACCATCAGGGTGGAATCCAGCTCCCAGCAGCTTTCCTGGGAGGTTCCTGCCAACCTGGTCCTGCTGTGCTGCTCGCGTTTGTCCCAAGAGGAGCTCAAAAAGGAAGAAGAAACCTGGGACTTTACATTTACAGCCTATCTATGGCCCATTGTGTCCTTGTTGTTATCTGTGAGGGGGAAAAAAAAAATCCATTAAAATTTGGAGGTGGGAGATAAATAAATGCAATTATATTTCTGGCTATCAGCAGCAAACTCCTGACTAAGTTCCAGCGTTGTTTTGGTGCTGGGGATTAGCCGATAGTGTTAAAAAACAAGGCTGAAATAAAGAAACCTCGAACCAACAAAGCACAATTCCCTTCCTGCTGCTACCAAATGTTTAGGAATAAAGGGTGGAAACTGTGATTAGGAGGCAAAATATTTGGCTCAGAGCAGGTCTGAAATTTACCGAAGACTTGGGTGAAAGTTGGAGTGTTTGAGTTGTGATTATGTCCTGGTCAGTAATTACAGCCTTTGAGCCTGACAAAACACTGAAATTCCATTAAATCCTGAGATTTAAGGTGGACTGGGCCAGATTTTCCATGCTGTTCATCTTCTGGAAGCACCTGCAGATTTGGGAAAAAAAAGATCCTCTCTTGAGGAAAACCCCCAGCACCACCTGGGCTCGGAGTTCTCTCAGAAGAGAGGTTTTTTCTCCCTTTTTTTTTTAATGTTTGCATTTCAGTTGTGGTTTCTTTTGATGAGTTCATTTGCCTTTGTGTGGTTTGTCTGATTGCGAGGCATTCCTCCACTGAAAGAACATAAATATTTACAGAGCACCCTACATCAGAAATGTCTTTTGTAGTGAGATTCCATCACTTACAGCCTGCAAGGAAAACTTGCAATTAACTGCGACGGGTTGCTGGCATTTGCATCCAGGAGACAAATCCAATTTACTGGGTTTGATAGCACCAGGATTGGAGGTTTTCTCAGGAAAACGTGGAGCTTTCCTGTTGCTAAAAGGCAATTTTGGCCTAAATTCCCACTTGGACTCATTGCGGTCCGGCAGTGAGAGGAGAGAAAAATGAGCTCTGTAAAAACGGCCCCGGCTTTGATTTGGTTCCAAAGGCTGGCAGCCGATGGGACAAAGGGAACACCTGCAGGAGCCCATCCCTGGGCAATCCACGCACTTCTGAGGGAGCTTCAAAGCCTGCTGGCTCCAGCTGCTGCTCCTGCTGCCACAACAAAACCCCCAGGGTGCGGCGACAGCAGCTCCATCCTCGCTCAGCCCCTCCGAAGCCAAGCACAAGCCCAAATCTTTCAGGATCGGGGAGGTTTTTACAAGCCCAGGTCTTTCAGGGACAGGGAAGCAGGGCTCCCTTAATGCCTCTGCCTCTCCAAACACCTCTGCCCGTGTCCCCATCCCACCTGACTGTCACTGGAAGTTTTGGGGTTGGTGAAAATCTCCGGGGAGGTTTGCGGTGCCCATCCCCGGAGGTGCCCAGGGAAGGGCTAGAGGGGGCACTCAGTGCTCCGGGCTGGGCACAGCTGGGGCTCAGAGGGCTTTTCCAGCCCCAGGGATGCTGTGATTCCATGGAAGAGCGATGGTTTCACCCAGCAGGGATGAAGGCTGGAGAGCAGTCCGGCCTTGCTGTTGCCATGGCGATGTGGCACTGGTCTCACAGCTAAAGTTCAGCTCGATCCGGGATTTTTTAATTCAGCCTGGGATGCTCTGCTGCCAGAGCCTGTGGGGTCTGCTCGCTGTGGGGTGGCCCCTTGGCAGGGAGTGGCAGGAAGGGCACCCATGGCTGGAGACAGCAGCACTTCCAGGGCAGCCTCCCCCTCTCCGGGGTGACTCCCTCGTTCCTGTACCTGTAATTCATTAATTTCGGCGGTATTCAACAGCACGTTCTGGTAATTTCAGCGTCTCTTTCGTTTGGCCAAGCAGGAAAATCCCAGCAGCATCTTTCCTTAGCACTCCCGTGCTTTGCCACATTGCTGCTGCCGGGTTGGTTTCACCATGGGACCATCTGAGTTGGAGAAGACCCCTGAGTGTCGTCCTGATTTTTTCAGCCTTCTCTTCTGTTTCACAGTTTCTTAGTTAGATTGTTCTCATGCATGGGTGTTGTAAGCAGTGGCAATGTTTTCATAAATTCAAGGAAAGTTTTCATTCCTGTTCTTAGAGATCTGGACAGCTGATGGACAGTTGTCTTGACCAACGGGATGGGGAGAGGTGTCAACCTTCTCCCCCAGTCTCTGACCTTTGTAGAAATACTATAAAATAGAGTCAGATCTTCTTAATTAAATAATCCATGCCTTCTCACCAAAGTGTGTCTGTGTGATGAACAGCGTCACCTGAGACCATCGAGTTCTCCAGCCCTGCCAGTGTCCCCAGGTGCCACATCCACATCCCTTCAAACCCCTCCGGGATGGGACCCCGCACTGCCGCGGGCAGGCTGCTGACTCACAGCACCCATTGGAAAACGTCCCCGGCTGTACTGAGCACATTTCCTGCCTCTGCTGACAGGTCTTTCTCCCCAGGGAGTGCCGTGGGTGAGAGGTTTCCCTGCAGGCTCCCCGAGCTGCAGGACTGTGCTCTGCACCAGGGCCTGACGCGGCTGCAGCAGGGAGCTGAAGTTCAGCTTCCCCCACGTGGGGACAAACCTGCGCGCCCATGGAACAGTGACCCAGAGTTCTCCTCCGGGGATGAAATAAAACTATTTTGTGCCTCTGGTTTCTGGCTAGCAGACGGTGCCAATTCCCACCGCTCTCTGGCTCGTGAAACCCCTGATTTCCACAGGCAGAGCTGCCCTTGCAGGGGCGGCCATGGCACGGCTGTGCTGCTGCTCCCTGACTCCCTGGCAGCAGAATTCCCCCTGCCCACGGCCCCTGACCGCTGAGCTGGCGTGGGAGGGGGGCTGGGGCTGGATTTCTGCCCTGCTTGTGGCCTGGCACTCCTGCAGCAGCCGGTGGGGCAACCCAGCCAGCAGAGTTGCACAATCAATGTAGGAGAGATGAAAACATTGACGGGAAACCAGACAGGATCCGTTATCATGGAATCAGGGGACGGATCTATTTTCATGGGATCAGGGGATGGGATGGGTGGGAAGGGAGCTTAAAGCTCATCCTGTCCCAAACCCCTGCCGTGCCCAGGGACACCTTCCAGGGTGCTCCAAGCCCCGTCCAGCCTGGCTTGGGCACTGCCAGGGATCCAGGGGCAGCCAGAGCTTCTCTGGGAAAGCCATTCCAGGGCCTCCCCACCCTCACAGGGAGGGATTTTTCCCTAATATCTCGTATTGTTAAAAACATCCAAGTACTGAACTGAAGAGAATTGACTCACAAAACCAAGCATTTAAGGGCCAAATCTTGGAATGCTTAAAAACGACAGGCAAGCATTGGCTGGCCCGATCCCAGTGGGACACATCACACTCTGCTCCGTGTCACCAGTGTCACCAGTGTCACCAGTGTCACCAGTGTCACCAGCGCCACCAGCAAAGGCTCTGCCAGTCCCCGCTGTTGCCCTGCTCTGTTCCCTCTCTGCCTCCTGCTTCCAAGTGTCCTTGCCTTGCCTTGCCTGCAGCCTGTGGCTCCTGCTCTCTGTCCTCTGGACCCCTCTGGCCCCGCATGTGTTGGAATGAGCCCCAGCGCCGCCCTGCCCTGCTGCTGGGGGTGCAGGAAGCCTTTTGTGCACGGAGCCCTGCCCAGAGCCCGGCTCGGGAGCTGTCAGCTCCTTGCCCAGGTTCCGGGGGGCTGAAGGAGTGCAGGACCTTTCCAGCACCCCTCAGGCTGAGCCACAGAGACACTGATGCTTCCTCCTGCTGGGAGCAGGGCTTGTTTCCCTCCCTCTGCTCAGCACTCTGCACCTTCCAGACCTGTTTTCAGTCCCTTTTCACTCTCTGGCCTCCTGCCTGCCAGCTCAGCTCTGCAGGGCTCATTCCCTCCCCCAGGACAAGGGAGGGAGAGTGGGACAAGGGGTCACAAACCCCCGAGGAGATTCCCAGGGCTGGAGGCAGGCAGGAAACCCGGGAAAGGCTCGGGGAGAAGAGACGATTTTCCCCTTGCTGTCCACCCACCTGGCCCAGCAGGGCAGAGAGGATCCGATGTCGTGTGGGTGAGGAATGCAGGGCCATGAAAACAAACACGGGCTGGTGATTAAAGCGCACCCCGAGGGACGGAGGGGGGACAGAGGGGACAGGGCTCTGGGAAGGGAAGTGGGAGCTGGCTCCTGTTCCTGGCCACTGCTCCGCTGTGTGACCTGGAGCACATCCCATCTCCTTTCTGTGCCTTTTGTCCCCGGCTGCAAAGTGGGACGCTGGCCCTGCCCGAGTTCCCAGGCAGGAGAAAGCAGGGAGGGAGCTCGTTCCCATGTCACAGCCCCCTGGCAGCCGGGGGGACGGGGCTGGGACACAGGGATGGGGCTGGGACATGGGGACAGGGCTGGGACACACATGGGGACATGGCTGGGACATGGGGACAACCCTGGGACACACACGGGGACAGCCCTGGGATATGGGGACAGGGCTTGGACACACACAAGGACAGCCCTGGGATGTGGGGACAGCCCCTGGGCTCCGGGCAGGCACAGCACGGAGCTGGGCCATGGCACAGGGAGGGGACAGAGGCTCAGAGGAGCTGGACTCTTTTCCAGAGGCCAGAGGCAGAGCTGGAATGGTAGTGCTGGCCTAAAGCACCAGCACCCGGGCTGCTGGGGCCTCGGGGACAGTGGCACTGCTGGGACATCGGGGACAGTGGCACTGCTGGGGCACGGCGCTGCTGCCAGCTCTGCCCTTGGCTTGTCACCTGTTGGAATCTGGAAACTTGGATTTAGGGGTTTAGTACACAGTAATATACATGGGGCAAGATGGAGGATTTAGGGTGCTAAGTCCTCCTTCTTCATCTTCTTCTTCATGGGTTTGGGTGGGTTTTTTCTAACTGCGTGAAAGGGTCTGCTTTGCGGGCCTCGGCTGGTCACTATTGGGTTAAAGTATAAATAATGTAGGTGTCACCTCGTTATTGGGTAATTAGCACTTAAAAGACCTTGGAAAGGGTTAGAGACAGAGCCATTTCCTGCCCTGTTAGCAGAGCTCACAGCTCCCGAGACTGTGCTGCGGATAAGAATTTTTAAACACAGAGTCCGAACACAAAACTGCGTCCCGTGCATCAATCCCGGCTCTAACAGGAAGAAAAGAAGGTAAGAACCTCACAGCCACCTCAGAGCTAGCAAAGGAGCAGCAGAAACTCCCAAAACGCCCTGATGTCCTCACAGGGGCCCTTACAAAGCCTCTGAGAGCACCAGCAGAGCGGTTTTGCCACAAGAAGCTCCAGGCTCTGAAGCTCCTCTTCCCTGCCGCATCCGAGCTGCTGCCCTGGCGTGCTGGGAGAGCACCTGTGCGGTGCAGCCAGCTCCCCGCGGAGCTGCAGGAGTGCCCAGGGCTCCTCGGGGCAGCTGCACCCGCGCTGAGGGGTCTGTGGGAGCAGCCGGCAGGGCTGGGGGTCAGGGACAGCCACACAAAACACAAACCCCCACAAGCGGCAGCCGCGGGGTGGAAAGCTCTTCTCATGGAGCAGGAAAAGTGGCAGGGATTTGGGGGAAGCTGCTGATGTGGGCATGGAGGGATGGATGGTGGGATGGATGGTGGATGGATGGGTGGATGGAGGGATGGGTGGAGGGATGGATGGATGGAAGGAGGGATGGATGGAAGGAAGGAGGGATGGATGGAGGGAGGGATGGAGGGATGGATAGAGGGATGGATGGAGGGATGGATAGAAGGATGGAGGGATGGAGGGATGGATGGAAGGATGGATGGATGGATGGGTGGAAGGATGGAGGGAAGGATGGAGGGATGGATAGAAGGATGGATGGATGGAAGGATGGAAGGATGGATGGGAGGGCTGACACCCGAGCTGCAGCAGCCTCAGGGGGTTGCACGGTGTCAGAGTGAGGATAACCCTGCTGGGGAGAAATCACTGCTGCTCCAAAGAACCAAAGGAATGCAGCTCTCTGCTGGCAAGAAATAAACACAGAGGCAAGCAGCAGAGCTGGGTAGGAGCTGGAGGAATGCGTGAGTCCCACCTGTGCCCCCTCAGAGAGCAGCTCTGGACAACGTTCCCAAAGCTGGAGGTGCCATCTCGGGCACTACTGGGCTGGGAGAGGCCCGGCGGTGCCAAGCTCTGCAGGAAACACCCCAGAGAGCAGCAGGAAGATCGGGAGAAGATGGAGAGGTGGGAGTGCTCAGCCTTGTGCTGGTGACCCACTTAATCCTCCACACCTTAAATGGTTCAAATTCTTGACAAATGACTTCCCCACACCTTTTGGGCTTGGGCTGGGTTTTGTCTGCACACGGAGATGCTGATCTGATAAAGGTTTGTTTTCCTCGTCTGGGGGAGAGTCTCCGTGGGAAAACCCAGCCCAGCTGCCTCCTGCCAGCTGAGATGGGCACAAGGAATTCAGCCCCGGGACAGTCTGGGGCAGCTCTGAGGGGCAGAGAGGAGCTTTCCTCTGGAACGGCTTTTTCTGGGCCCAAATCCGTGCCCTGCACCCAGCCATCCATCCCCTGGCTGGCAGTGAGATCCCATTTTCTGCCAAGGAGTCCGGAGCATCCCTCATCCCCTCCTGCCTGAGGAAGCAGCAGGGAGATCCATCTCGCCCTCTCCTTAGCTGTGTTTTATAGCATCAATACTCACCTCTACATTTTAATTGCCTGTATTTTAATTGCCTTCCCCCCCACATGATAAGCACAAAGCTCACAGAACCCATTCAGGGAGGAAAAAAACCAAAGGACTGGCAATAAAACCGGCATTTTCTGATGTATTCTGCCTCACAGAGACTCCTGGCCTGCAAGAACTCATCTCAGTGCGGGGAGGATTTGAGAGCATTCAGATCATGCACACCTTATCAGTTCGGGAAGTAATAAATAATAATAGTAATTTGCAATTACTTCCCAACGTAATTTGGTTTTCTAAAGAGGAGCTCCGAGCACCTTTCCTGGCTCCTGGAGAGGCTGTGGCCCGGGCCCGGGGGGCCTGGGAGGATTTAATTGCGGCACTGAGTGGTTCCTGTGCTGAGGAGCTGGAGTGGGGCGGGCTGGCAGGGGGAGCAGCTCGCTGTCCCAGGACCTGGCTGACACCCAGCCGTGGTGAGGATCACTGCGGAGCACCGAGGTGACTTTTTACCCGCTCAGGTCTCCCCTTCGGTGCTCTGAAGCCCCGTCCTGCAGGTTCCCACCCAGGCAGGGGCCAGGGTAAAACTGCCCCTCTCCTGCCCTTGGGGAAGGAGCAAAGCAGGCGCTTTATGAGCTGACATTTGGTGGCAGTTTGGGGGAGGACCTGGCCTCCCCCCTCCTTTGTTTTTCGCTTTCCTGTTCGGCAGAGGAAGCAGAATTGGCCTCTGAGGCATTAAAACCGAGGGGATTTGATATCCAGGGCTGCACCTGCAGCAACAGCCACTGCCTGAGCCCATCTTGAATTAAATTTGGGGGTTGGCTTCTGTACTCAGCCAGAAAGGAGGGAGCCCTCTTCCTTTAAGGGATTGGTGGAGGTCTTGGACACGACCTCCTGATTTCAGATCATTGACCTTCTCTTACTGCCCACCGTGGCTGCAGCAGCGATCAATCAGCTCAGGTTTTACATGAAAACTGGCTTTGCATTGCTCTTTATTTGATTGCATTTCTCCATTAAAATGTAACATATCAACAAAATTAAATGAAACAGGTTTTTTTACAGATGCCAAGCTAAGGTTTCCATGCAGCCAAACCCCAGCCCTGGAGGACTGGGGATGTCTGGGGTAGAGGGTTTAAATATCGGTGCAAACACTTCCTAGAAGTTTTCTAATGATCTGAAATACAAAAGTCATCCTTTGTTGGAGTCCAGGGCAGGTGGAAAACCCCTCAGACTGCCCTGGGGGTTCCAGACCCTGGCTGGGACCCCAGGAAAGCATTGCCTTTGACCTCAGTCCATGGGAAAAACTGCCAACACTCAGAGATGAATTAAAAACAACAAAAATTTAAAATAGATAATAGTTTAGTTTGTCACAGGGTGAAAATTTGTAGTTTTAAGTTTTTAGTATAAAAATAAATCAAAACAAAATAAAAAATTTTAAGTGTTATCTCATCTTCTTCTTCTTCTTCATCTACTCCATTTCCTGCTGTAACAATAGCACAGAAACGTTAGTAAAATAAATTCAAAGTAAAAATTACATATTTAAAATAAGTATCAGTAAGTAGCACAAAACCGTAAATATAGTACGTTTTTAAAATTAATTAAATTAAAAATCTTTAAAAACAACCTTAAACTCTCCATCCATGTTCCTGTAACCACATTTCTTCAGCACACTGAAACTACTATAAAACCTTAAAATAAAAAAAAAATAAAACAAACACCTTTAAAAACCAAACTGCAAGTTCCACCTCATCTTTTAAACCCTAATACAAAACTCTAAAAAACAACAACAAAAAAATCCCTCATTTAAAAAAAAAATCAAAATAAAAATCCCATCAATCCTTAACTGCTCTGAATTTCTTTCTTCTCTCAGGAACGAACGCTGTCTGCCTGGTGAATGTTGCCCTGGCTGTGTTTTGTGAAGGACACACATTTCCCCCAGGTGAACACGAGGAACTGCAAAACGGGGCAAACTCCCCTCTCCCTTTTTCCATCTGAGCAGCTTTTCCCTGCCCATGGCTTGGAGCTGGGTCCCTGCTGAAGGACTGGATGTGTTTGAAGTTTGACAGATTCACCTGTGCCTGCGTTTTCCAGCCCTGGACAAACTGCCGAGAGAATAATTCCTCCTCTCTCCAGAGCCTCGTGAAAGCTCCCAGCTGCCTTCTCACATTATTCCCTGGGGAGCACAAGGATCTTGCCCGTGCTGACTTCCGATTTTTTTTTTTGTATTCCTGACAGAAAGGTGGGAGGGCAGGAGAGAAACTGGGCTGCCAAAAATTGGGAAGGGCAAGAGACCCAAGGAGTAAATTCTACATCTTTCGTGTGAATATTCTGCCCTGTCTTTAGCAGCATCCCGGATCTCGGCAGGTTATCAGCTTGATAAATGTCATTTATAGATTGACAGATGATTACAGTCCATCCTCTGCACTCTGCTGACCCTCAGCAGCTGAAAATCCAAGGCAGCAGCTCCTGCTGAGCCTTGCTCCCCTCTCCTCCCTCCACATCCCCATCACCCCCTCTGGCTCCTTGCTCTTCCCAGGATTCTCCTTCCCCTGCTTTGTGGCCCAGTTTGCAGCCCTATTTTTGCGAGCAAACCCTGCTGCACTCCCACGTTGGCACGGATTAAGAGCTTGTAATTGCTGCTGCTCTAAACTCCTCGTTAAGGAGCTGCCCAGAGCAGGTTTAATCAAGGCAGCCGCAGCTGCCTGGCTTCAGGGAGGCCGCGGTGGTGACAACAAGCCGTGGCAGCTGGGGACACATCCCTGCTACCTGGGGGCCTGGCAGGGCGCAGCAGATGTGAAAACAACGCTGCTGCCCGTGGGACTCCCGTCCCGGGGGAGCCCGAGCTGGTGCTGGGGTTTTTGCTGCGCTTCACTCCCACCCCGGGGCTCTCCAGGTGAGCAGAGCCCCGCCAGCATCACCCCGCGGGCTCCCCCAGGCTCGGCCAGGGCACCGCGGGCTCCACGCAGGAGGGTTTCGGCCACAAACGCTCCTCTGGATTTTCCTGAAAAGAAGGAAAGAAAAAAAAAATGTAAAAAGTTCTCATTCTAAATCTGCGGCTCTGAGAGAACTGGAGCCCTCCCGCTTCTCGGCTCTGCACTGAGCTCCTCCTGTGCTCTGTGCAGGGGCTGTGGGACGGCCCTGGATCCCTGCCTGGGGAGGAATCCCTGCCTGGAGAGCCCTCAGCAGCGTCCCCAGCCGCTCCTGTGCCCTCTGTGCCAGCTCTGCTGCCCCTCTGCCCCTCTGCCCCACCAGCCGCTCCCTGCAGGCCTCATGCAGGGGCTGTGGGATGGCCCTGGATCCCTGCCTGGGGAGGAATCCCTGCCTGGGGAGGAATCCCTGCCTGGGGAGGAATCCCTGCCTGGAGAGCCCTCAGCAGCGTCCCCAGCCGCTCCTGTGCCCTCTGTGCCAGCTCTGCTGCCCCTCTGCCTCACCAGGCTCTCCTTCCAGACCTCATGCCCAGAACCCGGGGAGCAGCCGGGCTCATTCCGGGGGCTCTGGGCACGGCAGGGGCGCACAGCAGGACCTGAGGGGCCGCGCAGCAGCAGTGCAAGGGCTCTGCAAACACCGAGGCACAAAGAGAGCCTCGCCGGGGCACAATTCCTTCCTCAGTGATTCCTGAATCAATCTCCAGGGCAGGGGATGGGAGCAGGGAGAGCTCAGCCCCCTTCCCCGGTGATTTCTGCATTCTCCATCCCTTGCTCGATCCTTCCCCTGCAAGGACTTCTTGGCAGCTGCAACCAGGATTTGTAACTTTAATTTCTGCCGGCTGCTGCTGCTCGATGTCTGTCTCCAGAGCAACTCTCCGTTTCTCTGTGGCTCCAAACCCAGGTCTCTCGGCCAGCAGCGCAGAGTCACAGGAATCTCTGTTCCTTTCCTCTTGGAAGGGCAAAGGGAAGGAATTCCAGAGTCTAAGCCGCGGATGGAAATGTTACTTTCACACAATGTGCAGAGAAGGAACTCCTCAGAACACGGCAAATTTGGCAAGAGGGCTGAGACAATCCCACATTTGTGGCATTCAGTGTCCCGTTTAAAAGCAGTGTGTGACTCCCAGCAGCTCTGAGCAGACTCCCCGTGCAGCATCTGTTACCTCACATCCCTCCAAAGTGAGGATTCTCATCCTTTCCCCGCGCAGAGGACACAGGCAGGGCTGGCTCCAGAGGGTCTTGGTTTGAGACCACCATGCCACCCTCCCCTCAAACAAAAATCTCATTCTGTTGCTTTAAAGAACCTTTAAATAATAAAGAACCTTTAAACAATGTTGTTTTTTGCAGGAAAAAGCAAGGCAAGGACGCTGTGGAAAGCTCCATTAAATGGCTGGGACACCCAGAACTTCACATCAGCTTTTGCCAAAAACAAACCTGTCAAAAAAGCACTGAGAAAGACTCGATAATTGAGACTGGAGGAGTTTTAAGAGGGGAGAAATGAGTTTGGAAACGATGGGATCTCAATTTTAAGATTCTGGAGTGGGATTTCTGTAACTGCACCATTTTCACGTGGAGTTATTTTTACTCCCTAAAAAGAAAAGCTCTGTTTCCTCTTCCCCTGGCCCGTGTCCCTCCCTGCTCTCATTCGCTGAGGCACAGCTCGTTCAGGAGCAGCTCCCTGGCAAGGCAGAGCAGGTTGGCAGCGCCGGAGCACCCCAGGGCGAGCAGAGGGGCTGGGGGCCAGGAGAACCCTCCTGGGCACCTCTCGGAGGGACTGGGCAGCTCCTGAGGCCGGGATGGGCGAGCTGGGGCCAGCCCCGTGGGGGAGATGCCCAGCTCTGGGGGATTCTCCTGCACTGACTCATTCTGCTCTGAGCTGAAAGTAAATTGAGACGGCCACGTTTCAGCGTGTGCCCGTTGGAGTGGCAAATCCACAGGGAGAGCAGCTCTTCCCAGGCTGGTTCTGGGGTAAAAACAACAAACGTCAGCAGAGGTCGGTGCCACAGCGAGGATTCTGGAGCAAACCTTCCTCATTCAGCAGAACCCCAGTGAAACCCGTGGTGAAATTCCTCCGAAAACGCCGGGAGCTTCCCTCTGGAAGGAAACCTGTCTGAGCTGCAAGGATTGCCCGGATTAGGAACAGTCTGACTTTGAAGCAGCCCCCAGCCTTCCTGGTTTGGAAGGATGGGGATCTCAATATTCACTAATTAACCTATTAGTTTGGGTTAGATACCACCACAACCAGTTATTTTCTAATCTGCAAAACGAGCGTTCCAGCTCCAAAAGGGATGATGGCTTTTTCTCTCACTCATTCTCTTTTTCTTTCTTTAGATACCACCACAACCAGTTATTTTCTAATCTGGAAAACGAGCGTTCCAGCTGCAAAAGAGATGATTTTTTTTTTTTCTCATTCTTTCTTTCTTCTCTTCCCCTATTTCTTTTCCTGCTCGGCGAAATGTTTAAATGCCTTGTCAACACAGAAGAAACACAGGGGGGAAAAAAAAAAAAGTGACAAGAGGAAAGATTAAGGAAAACGGGGAAGATTAACAAAGCTTGATAGGCAGGCAATTAAAATCGAAGTGAAGGATCGTTAGTATTCATTACCAGAAAACACGGGCAGGGAGGATTGTGCACTGCTGGAAATCCCCAGGATGTGACTGGGGAGAAGTCATCCCAAAAACCCGCTTGCTCTTTTGGCCGGGGAAGTTTCCCCCGGCAGTTAAGTGGATTAGCTGCCTTTTTTTTTGTTGCCTCTTCACCCTTCAAGCGTTATCTGGGCTAAAGGGAGTTTGAGAGGCCTTTGGAAGGAGGTTGTGTCGGGGCTTTCGGGGAGGTGAGATGTTCGGGGGCTCCAGCGCAGGGACAGGCACCGAGGGCAGCCGGGCCAGGCAGGGACGGCGCAGGGAGTGCCCCGGCAGCGGGAGAGAGCAGGGGAAAAAGGAGGGGAATAAAGAGCGGAAAAGGAGGGGAAAAAGGAGGGGAGAAAGGAGAACAAGGAGGGAACAAGGAGGGAGCAAGGAGAGGAACAGGAGGGAACAAGGAAGGGAACGAGGAGGGGAAAAAGGAGAACAAGGACGGGAGCAAGGAGGGGGAAAAGGGAACAAGGAGGGGAACAAGGAAGGGAACAAGCAGGGGAAAAAGGAGGGG
>WBMY01008964.1:23188-59051 GCA_013397315.1 Donacobius atricapilla
AAGAGAACGAGGAGGAGAACGAGGAGGGGAACGAGGAGGGGAGCAGGGAGGGGAATAAAGAGGGGAACCGGGAGGGGAACAAGGAGGGGAGCAAGGAGGGGAGCGCAGGGTTCAGGGCTCTCCTTGTCCCGGGTGTTCCCGAAGGAATGAAAGGAGGAGGAGGAGCGGGGAAGGGTGAAGGCTGCGGTCATTCCAGGCTGCCGGGCAGACACGGTTCCGCCTGCCTGCCGGAGGAACCAGCGGGAAGAGGGAGGCAGGAGCGGGCTGGGAGGGGACCCCGCAGCAGGAGCGCTCCAAGCCCCCCGCACATCCCAGGGCAGAGCCGGGCTGTGTGCCCGGGAGCCCATCCCACCTCCAGACACCCCCCAGGATCATAAACCCCCATGGAAACCTCCCCCAGCTGCAGCAGTGGGGAGGGACAGCAATTCCAAGCAAGACGCCTTGAACATGAGCTTAAAAGTGCCTAAAAACCCCTGTCAGGATATCGTGAAACAGCTTGGGAGCACAGCAAAGTTGTTTTCATGCAACATCTTCCAAGGCACCACAAGTCAGAGGGTTGGGAGAGTTCCAAGCACTTCTCTCTCAGGGAAGAAGTCAAACCTGGCCCGTTCCTTGAGGAAAAATGAAATGCATTAATTGATCCTTTGGGCTTCCTGAAAGTCTCTGGATGGAGAAAGAGGCGTTTATAAACTTTTTTTTTTTTTCTTTTTTTAAAAAGGTTATGGGTGAGAAGAGATGAAATTCCACCTGGTGTCACCTCCGTCCCTAGGTGCAGTTTTCCTGGCACCCAGTTAACCTCAGCAAACTCATTAATCACCAAACAAGTGATAATCTCCTTCAGCAGAGTGCTCAAAGGGAGCGACAGGGATGTCAGAAAAGGAGCCAGAAAGCTTTGGGAAGCCTTTCCTGCCCTGGACTCGCCGCCCCACGACTCTGCTGCTGGGACAGAAAATAATCCTGCCTTGTACCCCGAGGGAAAAGCCCGAAGCATTGCAGGAAGAGCCTGGGCAGTCGGGACCTGGCTGGCAGTGCCCAGTCCCAGCCTAACCCCCCGGGCCTCAGCTTGCCCTGCCTTTAATTGGGGACCCTCCAGCCAAGGCTCTGATTCGCTTCTGGGGAGCTCCAGGCTCTCTGCTTTCATGTTGATAATCTGGGGTCTGGCAGATTAGGGGGATTATTTCGGGCTGGAGCCCTAATTAATGATGCTCCTGAGGGGAAGAGCAGAGATGAAAAGTACCCCTGGCTTTTCATCTCCCTGTTGTAAACACCAGATCTGTTCTGGGAGGGATCTTGGAAGGGAAACACAGCCTGGACCAAGCCCTGGAGCTGTCGCACTTGGGCTGTAAGCAGAGGATGAAAGGCTCTGGAAAAGGGGCAGCTTTAAGTCCCACAAAAAATCTGCATTGTTCCTGCTCCCCACTGATGCTGCTGCTTGTGTTCACCCCTCCCCTTGCCCAGGAACTCTCTAGGAAGAGTCACCTTTCACAGAACCTGTCTGCCAGGAGGGTTATGACAAAGGCAGGACACAAACACGGCTTTTCCACATTTGGTTTGGGTTTTTGGATTTTTTTAAATTTTTTTTTTTGCCTTCTAACATTTCAGAAGTGAGAGTGGAAGTGCAGCTGCCCCGGCACCTTGCAGTGGCATTGCTGTCTCTGCCCTCCCTGCAGCTCCCGGTGGCTGCAGGTGCCTCACGCTCCCAGCTAACGCCTTCCCTGTCTGCACGAAGCAGCGCTTGGAGGCTGGGGCCACATAAATTGGTCCCTGGGGAGGACAGTGATGTGTGGCAGCGCCGGTTTGCATCATCCAGGCAGCAGCAGCGAACAGCCAGGCCTGGCCATCGCCACAGCAGCGGGCTCTGGGGAGAGGAGCCCAGGCCTGGGGACAGGGACCCACCTGGGGCTGGGCATCGTTAGACTGCTGGGGCTTTCCTCTGTGTATTTTGGGATTTAAAACCATTTCCATTTCAAATCAGGTCAGGCTAAGATGGCTCTGAACAGGCTGCAGCCCAAGCAGAGAGTTCAGGCAACAGGAGAAGGTGCTTGCATCACTGAGAACCTTTTAAGATTGCAAAGCTGCCTAAAAGATTCCTCAAATACTTGAAGGGCGGCATTACAGCAAATATCCTTCCCTGCTGGCTTTGGTGCCTGCCTGGCAGGCAGCTGGGGATGGGATCAGTGTCCCAGGGTCAGGCTCCTGCAGTCTGGCATTCCCTGCCCCCAGATCCATGGAAAATCCATCCCTGGGGAAAGATGAAAGGCGTCCAGTCATAACCAGGTGCCCAAAAGCAGCACAGGCTGATTCAAACCCCCCCAGTGTCTTGGCTGGGAAGAAATCTCAGATTTCAGTTTGTACAATCCAGCCCAACCATGAGGATTGTGCCTGGAGCCTCCCCTGTGGAGGAAGAGGAAGGATGCCCCGAGTTTGCCCCCAGGGTGGCAGCGCTGAAGGTCCTGGCCCATGTGGTGGGCTTGGCCGGGTGTCCTTTCAGGCTGGTGCTGATCTTCTCCCAGAACTTTCTGAGCTCTGCCCTGGTTAATTCTGCTCCGTAATTGCGAGGGGCAGAGTTTAATGAGCAGAGGGGAGGTGCAGGATTCCCGATTCGTTCAGCGCTTGTTGCCTTCCCCAGCTGCTCTCTGGGCTCTCTGGATGTGGAAGGAACCCCCCAGTAAATCCACAAGCTGTGAAAACCTGCACGCCTTCCTTCTGCCAGCCCTCCCACCTGCCAGAACCCACAGCTCCGAGCTCTCCTAAACAGCATCCCTGCTTCCTCCTCCTTTTGCTTCCTGTGAAAATCCACACGCCTGCCTTGCTGGATGATCACCAGGACGTGCAATCCAAACCCCTCCTGCTCCACAGACGGAGAGGGAAACCTGCAGCCAGGAGAGGGGCAGGGGTGGCTCAGCTCCCCACAGCTCCTGGGGAAGTTTTCTTGCACCGAGGCTGCAGAGTTGGTGCCTTCCCTGCTCCATGTCCAGAATATTAATCCAGCTCCTCTTCCCTGGGCCCAGGGGAGAGCTCCCTGACAAGGAAACCTGTGTTTGTGTCCCTTTGACAAATGAGGCGCCGTGTCCAGAGCATCTTCCTGATATCTCTTTGCTGGCCCTAAAGCACCCGACACGTTCCTTTTTAATATCTGGGCTGAACTCTGCAGCTTGGACAGCCCCAGTCAGAACATTCCCCTGTTCATCACTCAGCTTTTGCTCCATCTGGGAGTGCCATCCATGCCCTGCTGTCTGCTCAGTTCCTGGCTCATATTGGCCACTTTATCACCAGTGACAGCCCCGGAGATGGAGAGGAGGAATTCAGAGGTTCTGGACAAAGGTTTGAGCCCGGTGGTTCACAGCTCAGGGTTTGTTTATTGGGATAACCAAGGCTGCGGTTTTAGCTCAGTGCTTCTGATTTCCTGTCCAAAACTGGGAGAGAAATGCTCCTAATAACTCTCAAACATCGAGCCAAGGAGGATTCAGGTTACCTGAACAGCCTGAAGGATATCCCAAGTGAGGATCGTGGTGGTCCCCTCTACCTCCTCTGCACAGGAGGGTTTTTAACCCCTGAGCATCTGTCACAGCCACCTGTTCTCCCCTCTCCTGAGCCCAGCTTTAGAAAGAATGCAGCTGGAATTGGAATTGCTTGGCCATTTGCTCCCGCTGGGCTGGCTGGGGAGCTCAGCGAAACCAGGAGCCACTCACACACAACAAAACCCCTCTTCATCCCCCGAGGGATCCGTGCCAGCTCATCCTCCCGGGCCAGCAACTCCACGTGATTCACCAACAATTTCTGCAAAACAAAGGCAGGACCCAACTCCTGGCTGCAAACCAGGAGCTGGGAAACTTCCCACAGATCCTACAAGTCTTTGCCAGGGCTTGTCCTCAGGTGTGAGGGCTGTGCTCCCCCGGGATGGGATCTGCTCCCTCCGCGGCAAAGAAACGTCCAGCAGCACCAGTGAGGGCTCTGGACCCAGGCTGCTCCCAGGGATTCCTGGAGCTGCTCTCCCAGGCACTTCGGTTCCTGGCTCATCCTGGAATCAGCTGCCTGAGCTCTGGGCTGACTCAGCTCCCTGATTCATTTTTCATTGATGAATCGGGGGAAACTAAAAACAGAACCTCGGCAGCAGCAAGGCAAAAGAAATATCCCTTAGAATGAAGGAGTGAGAGTGGAGGTGAGCGGGGCAGGAGGTGTGAGACAGAATCTGCCTCGTGCCATTGCAGGTGCTGCTTGCCCCAGGTTTTCCCTGCGGCTGGACTGGATGGAGGGGGCAGCACAGGTCCTGGCAGGGCTGGTGTGGCAGAGCAGCCCGTGCTGGTGCAATCCCCACTCAGCCCCCTCTGGAATTTGGGAGCCTTGGAGCTCCTCTCACTGGGGCTGCCGGCCTCCCCCTGGGCTTGCAGGGATGCCGCGGTGGGAGATGCTGCGGTGGGAGATGCTGGGGTGGGAAATGCTCCCTCCCAGAGCTGGAAATCTCCAGCTGCCAGCGAGGCTCACCTGCCCGAGCCGGGGCACAGCTCCGCAGTGAGCTGCTGCCCGGCAGGTTTAACTCTTTGTAGAACCCTCTGCTCTTGCAGTGTTTGTTCTCCTTTCTCTCACTCAAATACCCCAAATGAAAGCAAATCCGTGGATCAAGCACTGGTGGAAGAAGTGAGACCATCCCTGCAATCCCTGTCTCAGTTCTCACCTTCACTTTTAACACTTCTGCCCTGGCCTGATCCTTCCCCATTGCTTTCCCCCCTGGCAGATTCCCTAATGCCATGTTTAGCAGAGGAACAGGGGTGGATTTCCAGCTGGGGCAGGCTGGATGAGCTGCAGCAGAGCTGGGATGATTCACTCTGACCAAACCCCTACAATAACTCACACCCCTTGCTTTTGTCAGCTCGGGAACGTGCTCCCAGCTGATCTCTCTTGGGTTCCACTCCTGGCAGCCTCCTGTGCCAAGGAGCCAGGGAGAGCTGATTCCCAGTGCCCTGGAAGCTGATCCTGCTGTGAGACACACTGGGGATTCACCCCCGCGCCGGGAGGTTTGGGGATCAGGCTGAGATCTTTATATAAACAAGATTTCCACTCAGTGCCGGAGGGGAAAAACCTCCTTTTCCCCATTTCAAGTCTTGCCCATGGCGAAGGTGCCATTCAGAGTGCTAAGAGGGAGCTGCAGGTCAGGCAAAGGGGGGGCTCTGATCCTCAATCCCATTTTCTTGAGCTCCAGACACAGCTTTTCCAAGCCGAGCCTTGTCTCCTCGCCAAGCCGTCTGTTAAATATTGCGGAAATGTTCGGAGCAAACAACATATTTATCCTTTCAGAGCAAATGATGGGTTTGTTTCCAAGCAAGCCCCTGTTCTGCCGTGATTTATTCCTGCAGCCTGCACCTCTCATTCCCTTTTAAAAAACTCACTGAATGCAGGTGATGGATTTTTGACATGATTGATTTTGACCTGCCTGGGCCTGAGCTAAATGAATCAACACTGGCAGTTCCTGTGCCTGTGCCTAAGGAGCAGCCCAGTGGATCAGGGCATCCTTCTTCCAATTGAAATGTTCCAGCAGTGGCCCTTGTGTTCCAGCTCAGGGATCCTCTCCGCCACACCAAACTGCAGCTGGAAATGGTGGGAATCTCACAGAGCAAAGCCAGGGGTGTTTTATACCCTTTGGCTTCAGCTTTCACTTGTTTCAAGGGACTTTAATCCAGAAGAAAAAGAAATTCAGGTGTGTTGACAGGGGTGCCTTGTTGAAGCAACATCAATATTTCCCATTAATATTTCCCATTAGTATTTCCCATTAGTATTTCCCATTAACATTTCCATCTCAGCTTTCTGGTGAGAAATCCTCTTGTCTTGCAACATTTTCCCCTCCACATTTCAGCCCTCAGAGGCTCAATTAAACGACTCAACTCACGGCTGCTTCCCCGAGCTCACATCCTCGGGGCTTTTGTTTCCTGGCAAGCTGCCCCTCGGGGATGCCCAGGTGTGCCCGGGGTTTGTGTTTATCACGGTTACAACCACAGGGGCTCCCAAAAACGGCGGGTTCAGCAGGAAAACAGCTCCTGGAGCCAGCCACTGGAGGGAGCCGCTGGAAGGAGGCTGGGCTTGGGCAATTTAAACCAGTTAAAATGTGATTTAAAACGCCTTGGGGGCCCGGTGGCTCCTGCCAGACAGAGCGGAGGAGGGATGGCAATGCCAGGTCAAAGGGAGTGCCACCGTTCTCCAGAGCTGCTGGGCCTCTGAGGATCCATTGCAAACTCGGGAATGTTTTGTCAGAAGGCGTGTGAACACCCTGGTGTGGGGTGAGACCAAGGCTGGAGGAAATCCCCACCCTGGGAGCAGCAAGAACCCCTTGCCCAGCACCCCCTGAGCCTTCTCTGTCCCGGCTCAGCCCCCTCAGCCTCTCCTCACGCAGGGAATGCTCCAGTCCCTTCACCTCCCGCTGTCCCAGGCTGCTCCCAGCCCCGTCCAGCCTGGCCCTGGGCACTGCCAGGGCTCCAGGGGCAGGGAATAGAGGGGTGGCCCAAGTCAGTTGTGTTTCCCCCGGGGGGCAGGAAGCCTCAGCAGTGCCCCTGCATCTCACGCTCTGCCCTTTCCCAGCCAGGGAGTTTGGGGTTTCTGGGGAGGTTCCCAGAAACAGGATCCCCAGAATCAGGAATTCCCAGAATCATTCCTGCCGCTGGGTGAATTCTGCAGAGCGTGAGAGGAGTAAACGCAGGTCAAAAGCAGAAATGCTGCTGTCACCTCCCCTCACTCCTGCCCTGGAGCCGACCCAGCCTTGGCTCTCACTGTGTCCAAGCAGCCCCCAGCTGCAGGAAGGTTCCAAAGGCAGCCCTCTTTGGCCTCTCCTGTATCCCCTGGCAGCAGGTGGAAATTCCTGTCGCGCCCCTCTCCCGGAGCTGGAGCTGAGCCCCCGCAGGGATGCAGCACCTCTGAACACCCCCCATCAATAAAGCAGCCTCCGGGAGCACCAAGCAGGCGGGTGGGGGGCAGGAGGAGCGCCCAGCTGGCAGCTCGGGGGCCGCGGGGGTGGCACAGGGACACCTGGGCTGCCCAGGGATGGCACTGCAGGGACACGCACAAGGATGGCACTGCAGGGACACGCACGGGGACACTGGCCTGGGTTCCTTCCCAGAGGGGAATGCCCCTTGGCTGGCTCCTTCCTGCAGCACTCTGAGCCCCCAGAGCGGAGCTGAGCCCATGGAATCATCTCCCGGTGAGGTCTGGGCTCCGTGTGGGCGCTGGGGAAAGGGTGANGTTTAGCCTCGCCAGGCACGGAAAAATATTTATTTCCAGCCTCAGGGATAGAACAGGGGCACGTAATTAGGCAGCGCCAGTGATGAAGGCCGCTCTTTTGATGCCTTTGTGACCCCGGGGAGCAGCTGCAGCAGCCCGGGAGCAGAGCTGGGGACACTAAAGCAGCACCAGTGACAGTGCTCAGGAATTTGGGGGGCTTTGTGCGCAGCCACAGCGCTGGGAGGATCCCAGTGTGGGACTGGGGGGGTCACTCTGGGGGGGATGTCCATCCAAGCCAGGCCTTGGGCCAATCTCTCCTCCTTCCCTGAGGGGGGAGATGTGTTTGGGCTTGAGCTGCCGGGAGGTGCCAGAGGGGAGGAGCAGGGACAGGAGGTGGAAAAGCCGAGTGGGAACGGGGGTGTTGGGCTGGGAGAGCAATGCCAGCCCCGGTCCCAGCAGCTGGCCGCACTCTGGGCTTGGGGCTTGGAGCTGTCGTGCCAGGAACGCTCTGGAAATCCCTTTTTCCCCCCAACTCTGGGGCTGGGGATCTCCTTGTGCTTCCTCTGTTGCTCTGCTGCTGAAGCATCCCCAAAACACTGCTGGGAAAGAAATCCATCAGTGCCTATTTCCCTCCTTTCCCTCTGCCCTGCAGCTTTTCCAGGCTGCTCAGCCCCAGGTCTGAGCACCTCCAGCAGCACCAGGGGCTGGATTCACCCATTCCCAGCCCCTGTCTCAGACTTCCAGGCAGGATTTTAAGGGAATAAAAGCAGGGTTTGCAGCAGGAGCTGTCTGAAGAGGCTCCAAGTGGCCAGGCTGGTGGTTTTGTGTAATTCCCGTTGCATTCCCAGCAGGAATTGGCTTTAGGGAAGGTTCTCCCACCCCTTCACTGCAAATCCTTGCTCAGGTTGCACCCAGAGTGTGGCACAGGCAGACCTGGGGAATTCAATCCAAACTGAAATAGAGGAGGAATTTCCTGCACCTTTGGGACGTGGCCCTGCAGGACGCCAGCTCTGCCTTCGGCATCTCACACCTCTGGTAGCACAAATAAACCATTCCACGACCAGGAAAAAGGACAGGGAATGACAAAAAGCTTTCCTGCAATGAAAACTCGGGTGGAATTCTCCCCCTTGAAAGCTGCTCCCTGCCAGTCTGTGCCAATTTTGACGGGAAAGGAAGTTATTCCTGTTGGATCAACACATTTATCCTTAAAATGCTGGATTTCCAAATTTCCTGCTCAAAGATTTGGATGGGAAACAACCCACAGGAGGTGCCAGCTTGTTTTTTTGTGTGCGCTCCTGGTGACCTATAAATAATTAATAATAATAAATCTGCATATGCAGAGCTGCAGGCAGGGCCTCTCTCGTGCCCGTGCCACACAAAGAGTTGGGCAGAGGCTTTTAGAGCAAAAATAACTCCATTTTCTGCCCTACTTGGGTCATGAAATCCTAGCACAGACTTTTATCAGACTTACACTCCCAAATTTTTTTCCGTGCAGGGCCGGTTTTGGGGTGAAAAGAGGAGTTGCATGGCCCTGTTCAGCAGAGGGGTGGAGAGAAAAGGGTGTTTGTCTCATTTTTCCCTCTCCAAGCTGCCCCTACCTCTCATTCCCACATTATTTTCCCCCTCTCCAAACTGCACTGTCAGGAAAAACTGCCCCAATAAACGGCACATTGTGTGCAACCTCATTTTGGGCTTTCCAAACAATGCCAGAGTGGGACTTCACAAAAACCTGAGTTTTCAAGGCTTCGTACATTCATTTTTTTTTTTTAACAAGGGGTTTTATTTCCCATTACAAACGGTGCATTCATGCATTGACAGGAGTTATGCCTGGGTTCCCTGCACTCAGGAATCCACACGGATTTACTGATTTACTCCTCTTTCCCCTCATGCAACTCTGATTTTCTCCGAGCAGTTTCCAGATTGTGCCTCTACACAAGGATAAAATAAAAAGTTGATTAATTGTGAGAAATGGCTGATGGTTAACTCTACAGACAGAGAGGAATTTCTGATTTCCAAAGGGCACATTCATTTCAAACTTTGAAAGCCATCACACATCCAAGGGACCTCCTGAGAGAAGGCAAAATTCACCATCCGGGACTTTTAATTCCCCTTGGATTTGTGGTTCTGGGAAAGCACAAGGGGCTCACTCAGCTCCTGAGAGAATATGAATTTTCTCATGCAGAAATTTCTAGAAACAGGTCACCAACATTCTCATTTTAAATATTTGTTTGGGGTGGGNTTTGTTTTTTTTTCCCAAGGATTCCCTATCACCACGTGGCTGCTCAAGCTTCACTGCCATTATTACTGTTTGTGGGTTTCTGTTCCCATTTCCCCTCCCCTCCTGGTTTTAAAATGCCCTTTGGAGAGTTCTGTTACTGTTCAACCCCATTTATTCCTCCAACTGACAAACCAGGCAGGAAAACTTCCACTTCATGGTCCAGCACAAGCTCTTAGTAAATTGTGCTGCCTTGAGATAGTTCTTTGTAAGGAAAGATATTTTATTTTATATTTTAATCGACATGGGGCGTTTTAAAGTTTGTTGCATTCAAATCTCCGCTTCCACAGATTTATTCTTCTGTTAAACTATTTTTATCCAGTCATGGCACATTTCTGGGGGGTGATTTCTCATTTCCCTGTAAATATGGAGCAGAGTTTCCTCCCTCCACGCTTCCCTGACCTCTGCTGTGATCAAACACCAAATATTTGGGAGCAACTCGCCTTCCAGGCCTCCCGTTTGGATCTGCACAGAGAGTCCACTCTGGAGCCAGCCCTGCCAGGAGCCAGAGCTGCCAACTGCAATTTTCTGGCTGGGGGCAGGCGGGCAGCTTTCAGGCATATGCTCAGTTCAGTGTGAAAATGAGCATTACAGGTCCCAGGCGCAGCAGGGCCAGGCAGGGCAGGCGCTGCTCCCCAGGCTCGCGGGCTGCGGGGCGGCGGGGATGCTCCAGAGTGGGGCTGCTCACCACAACAACATCCACGCTCCAGATTTCTCTGTGCCATTTGTAACAGCGATGGCCCAGATCTACCTCCCAGAAAAGCCAAAATCAGCTCAGTTCCGCGGAGCTGGAGCAGGAGGGAAGCGTGGCCCAGCTCCAAAAAAATCAGCAGAGCTGCAAGCGTTGACACCAAGCAAGGATCTGGCCATATGTGGATCGGCAGGAATATTTTGACTTTCTGTTTTCCCTGCGAAACACTGGCTAATTGGCACGGCTTGTGCTGCAAAGGCAGCTGAGGAAGGAGCTGTGTTTGTGTGTCCGTGTGCAGGGGGGATGAGGAGTGGGAGGAGGGAGCCTCACGTTTGGGATCTTCGGGAGGGGAAAAGCAGGAATTCACTTTTAGGGCAGCAGATTCCCTTTCCAAGACCTTGTCCTGCAATTCCAGCCCATTCCTTTGCAGGCTTTCCATTTTTTTTTCTGGGTATTTGTTGGTTGGGGGGTTTTAAATTCGTTTGGAGAAAAGGAAAACGGGGATTCTTAAAGAAGCAAGGGGGGAAAAAACTGAGCCCAACCCCATTCTCTGTCCCTGCAGGCTGCTGGGTGAGAGGAGGCTCAGAAAAATGGGAGTAAAACTGAGCCTGGGAGGCAGGGAAGGTGTTTTAGGATGAGGTTTCATTTTCTCTGATTGAATTGGTCACAAATTAAATTAATTTTCCCCGAATGGAGCCTGTTTTGCCTGTGACAGCAACCGGGGAGGGATCTCCCCCAGCCAGGGCCAACCCAGCCCAGATGGGCAAATATTGAGTTTGGGTTTGTTTGTGTGGAGCCTGGGCTGAATCCCCGCACAAACCCAGCTCTTTATCGAGCAAAAAAAACCCCCTCTCCCCTTAGGAGTCCGTGCTGCAGAGCCAATATTTGATTTTCATTTGCTGTGTACAGGCACTTGTGAAACCCTCGGGGCTGCTGCCCTTGTTACCTGGGCTCCTGCAGAGGCTCAGTCAGGCACGCTGCTCTCCTCAGCTTGCCCTGCCCACAACAACCTCATGCCAAACTTCCCGGGAGAGAACCAGGCCTTTTCTCACTAATCCCAGGGATGCCGCAGCTCTGGGGGCTGCCCGGTTCCGCCTGGCCTTGCTCGCCGTGCCACTTTACACCCAAACCTGGGTTTCCTCCATCCCTGGTGCCTCAAAGGCTCTTTGGGGCTAAAACCCCCCGAATTCTCAGCAGAGGCAGCAGCTCTAGAGCCAGACACTGAGATGCCTTCAGCCCTGGGATTATCCCTTCACACACCCCACCGCTGGAAGCACAAAGTGTGGCTGCAGTGGAATAAAATTCCATCAGGAGCAGAGGACGCTGATTTTTGGGGATGGTCGCCATGGAGAAGACCCAAATCAATGCACCCCATTGCTCTCAGCTGGCAATTTTCCCTGCCCCAGTCACGGGAGCTGGGCCCAGCACACGATTTCCCCATAAAACTGATTTTTTTCACATCAACCTCATCTCCATCCCTCATCGAGGGGTTCAGCATCCAAAGCCTTCCACGCTGTTCTCCTCAGTAGGGCAGCAAGGAAATATTTTCCCTCTGCTTGCTTCCCATGGATTGCTCGCTGGAAGGGAACTGCAGACCCTCTGGAACGTTTTATTATGCAGAGTCAACACTAAAGCCTCCCAGGTTGCATTAAAATTCCCATTTTCAAAAAGCCTTTTCAAGCAGAAGCTTTGAACATCGCAGAGTTTGGCCTCTGTGAATGACCAGGATCCAGGATAACGTTATTCCTAAGGTTTCCATCTCAGTCCTTTCACAGTTTCTTGTCTCTGAAACAACCCCTATTTTTTTTTTTTTTTTTTTTTTTTTATGGGGTTTTTGGGGTTTCTTTNATCAGGAGCCCAGGTTGGATGCAGCTTTTCCATTTCTTCTCCAGACCCCCCTTGCAGTTGCTGATCTGCATCTGGAGCTCCCGAGGCAGGTGTTTTCAAAGACAGAGAGGTCACCGGAGGAAAAATCCAGCTGTGTCCTGCTGGTCTCGGTGTCTTCACTCTGTCATCCCCACTTCCCTCCCTGCTCCCTCAGGGAAAGGAATCCAATTCTGTTTGCTTTGATCAGACAAATGTTTCTCCCCCAGCTGCTCCATTAGGGGCCTCTTTAGAGCCCTAATTAAGGGTTCTGCCACTTAAATCAAGTCCAACGCCACGCAGAGAGCTGAGTAATGGGACCCAGCTCCCCACAGCAGTTTTGTTGTTTTCTGCAGAAAGGGAAATAAACGACATTCGTGCAAGTCCCCAGTCTGCTGGCTTTTCCAGCAGCAGCCTCCAGTGAAAATTTCTCTTCCAGAAAAACAGAGGGAAGGGAGACGCGTTGGAATGAGACCCTTGAAAGAGGGAAATCCTCATTCACAGCCAGGAGGTGTGACCTGGGAAAGCCCTCTCTGCTCCCCAAAATCCCCACCCAAAATCTCAGCTCCATCTGCCTCCCGAACCTTCCTTCGGCTGCTCCTGCTGCAGGTGCGGCAGTGCTGTTCTGGGAAGGATGAGGGGGGATCCTGCATCCCTCCTGCAAAGGGATGAAACCCAGCCAGGTGCTGCTGTCCCACCTGCTGGCCTCCGCAGGGGCAGCCCCATTTCTGCAGCTCAGACCCCAGCTCCACCTTCTAACTCCTCTTTCTGTGGGAGAAAGGCCCCCAAACACAACGACCCCGTGGGGCATCACCTGCAACCTCACCTGCCAAGGTGAGCCCAGCTTTGCCCTGCAACACACCCAGCAAAAAGCAGCCAAGCCCCAGCCTGTGGCAGCATTCTGCTCCCAGGCAGGAGCAGCCTGCCAGGAGGGTTTTAAAATGCTTGGAGAGGTTAAACCCAAATGTTCCTCACATCCTCGGAGCCCTAAGGAATTGTGCTGCTCCTCCAGACTGTGCTGTTCCTCGTGCTGTTCCTCCAAATTGTGCTGTTCCTCGTGCTGTTCCTCTGAATTCTGCTGCTCCTTCAAATTGTGCTGTTCCTCCAGACTGTGCTGTTCCTCCAGACTGTGCTGTTCCTCCAGACTGTGCTGTTCCTCTGAATTGTGATGTTCTTCGTGCTGTTCCTCCGAATTCTGCTGCTCCTCCAAACTGTGCTGTTCCTCCAGACTGTGCTGTTCCTCTGAATTCTGCTGCTCCTTCAAACTGTGCTGCTCCTCCAAATTGTGCTGTTCCTCCAGACTCTGTGCTGCTTCTCTGAACTGTGTTGTTCTCCAAACTCTGCTGCTCCTCCAAATCGTGCTGTTCTTCTAAACTGTGCTGCACCTCTGAATTGTGCTGTTCTCCAAACCGTGCTGCTCCTCCGAACTGTGCTGCTCCTCTGAATTGTGCTGCTCTTCTAAATTTTGCTGCTCCTCCAAACTCTGCTGCTCCTCTAAATTGTGCTGTTCCTCTAAACTGTGCTGTTCTCCAAACTCTCCTGCTCCTCCAGACTGTGCTGCTCCTGGCTCGGGGCTGAGGTGTGAACGGTGCCATCCAAAGGCAGCCCGACCCCTGCGGGTGCCAAACGCAGCCATTCCCCTCCTCACACGCGCTCACAACTTGACAGCAGAGAGGAAAACATTCTTCCCCTCTCGCAGATGACTTTCACAAGCTGCTCCAAGTTATTTTTTGCTCGCTGTGCCACCCAGGAGCTCCATGGAAGTGGAGCAGGGGAAGCCTCTCCCTGCAAAAACACAGACTGGGAATCATTTTCCACGCTCCCTCCTCTCTCTCTGGCAGGATAATTTGCTTGTTCCTCCCTCACGTGAATCCTTCTGGATTCAGAATCTCAGCCTGGACCTCCAGCAGCCCTTGGAAAGCTGGTCCAGCCACATTTCCCTGCAAAACTCGCTGCAAACTCCAGTCAGGTTCCTTTTTCCTGAATGAAAGTCCATTAAATGGATGTGACCGGGCTGTAGGAATCCCGCTGTTGTATTTTGTTTGTGTACAAAATAATAGTGAAAATGGGTTTGGTTTCTCCCCACAAATAGGCTTTGTTTATTTTAATAAACTGGTTTTTTGGGTACATCCCTCCCCCGGTCTAAGAGATGAAACTATAGTTACTAAAGGCTGACTTTTCCCAAAGCCACCACAAAATCCCCCCAATAATCCCATTGCCAGGGAAAAACGGGATTGGTAGATGCCAGCTCAGGTGCTCTGACTGCAGAATTCATGAGTTTGGAATGGTTGCTAAGAAATGCTAAAATGCGAACTAATATTTAGAAGTATTAAAGCACTGAATAACCCAGTCAGTCTTACTGAGCTGTTCACAGTTTCATGCCTGAGTCAAAGGAGGCAATATTCAATATCTGCCCCCAGGTCCCTGACCCAGCACGGCCCAGGGCAGCCCCATCGATTGCGAACTCTGATTTACACCCTTCGGCTGTGGCCAAGTTTTTAAACTTATTCTCTGCAGGGATCAGAAGCTGCTTTCGTTCTTCTGCGCTCCTGCTGACAACGAGCGCTCCCCGAGTGATCCAAACGCCCGGGCTGAGGTCGCAGTGCACCCCCACATTTAACAGGGGCGTCCAAATTAGGAAAAGTTGCACTTTCACCCCAGAACTTTCGAGGAAGAAGAACCAGAGTCTTCTACGCTCTTCTCACTGCAATTGGTTCAGTGCCAAGAGAAAAAGCACCTGTTGGTCTGTTCCTCGAGCTATTTTCTGCTGGGCAGCTTGCCAAAACCCCTCCTAGATCGTTGAGGACTTAAGAGGGAGCACAGAGTCTGTCAGGGCTTTTCGGGGTGTCTCAGCAGGTGCAAGGCACCTCCCCGCACTGCGCGGGGCTTTTGCTCTTTTGTTCTGCAGAGTTTGTTATTTTCACTTTAATTAAACCTTCTTGCCTTTTCCGAACTCCTCCCATCAGCCTGACGATCCTTGAGCCATTCCTGGGAGGCTGCCGGGCACCCTCAGAGCTTGGTGACACCTTCGTGGGGCTGAGAAGGCACCAGGCAGCCTGTGCCGCCTGCCAGCTGTGCCAGCTGTGCCAGCTGTGCCAGCTGTGCCAGCCCCTCTGCTCAGCCCCTGCAGCTAAACCTGCCTCAGCAGGAGCAGCCCCGCTCCGACCATTCCGGATCAATACCTAAGAGCGTACAACAGTGGCAGGAAGGTTTAAAATGTGGGGGGGTTAATCTTCTTTTCTTCTCTTAGAGCCGGGATTGATGCTCAGGAGACGCAGTTTCATGTTGGGGTTCAGGTGTTTATTAATCCTTACCCGCAGCACAGTCTCACGAGCTGTGAGCTGTGCTGGCAAGGTAGGAAACGGCTCTAACTCTTTCCAGGGTATTTTAAGTACTAATTACCCAACAACGAGATGGCACCTATATTATTTATACTTTTAACCCAATAATGACCACCCGCGGTCCACAATGTGGAACTTTTCACCCAATCACAAAAAACCACCCAAACCCATGAAGAAGAAGGTGAAAGAAGAACTTAGCCAACACCCCAAATCCTCCATCTTGTTTTATATATATTACTATGGTCTAAAACCTTAAAATCTAAGTTTTGCACCCTGTGAGATCACACACTTCTATTCAAACCACACACCCACAGTCCCAGTGCTGTCACTCAATTTCGGAAGCCTCTTCCACAGCCCCAGGTCCAACGCAGAATTTCCCTGGGGGTCAGTGCCTGCCAGCACAGAAAGCCTGAAACCTTCAGTGCCCAGAGCTCCAACACTCCCCGGCCAGTAACTCCAAACCTATTAACTCGGAACATCGCACAGCACATCAGCCTCACCAGCCCTTGCGCCAGTGCAGCGAGCGGCCGTGCCAGTGCTGGCCATAAATCAGCCCCGGAGGCCGGCCCCGATCGATGGGCAGGAATTATCCCCCAGCATTAGATTTCATCATACGCCACTCCGGCGGTTTCTGCGCTGTCCTGCGGCGTGAGGATCACAGGAATTAATGTTCTCCCCGTGCCCAACCGAAGTGTTTATGGGGGCAGGATCACCCAGCCTGTATTTCTTGCCTCAAAGCCTGCATTAATTTCTTTGCGCTTCCAACCAGTCAATGGTCTTTTGAAATTCGCTGGTGTGTCAAGCCCACTTTGAAACTTTATGGGATTTTATTTTCTTTTATATTTTTAGCTATTGTTTAACAGCCTCCTTCTCCAGCAGGCTTTTAGTGTTCCCTGCACAGAAGTGTTCTGTCCCTCCAGATTTGTCTGGGGCTGCTGCACGCTCAGGGCAGCGAGAGCTGACCGTGGGCACAGGCTCTGTCACCGCGGCTCTCTGGGGACAACTGAATGTCCCCCTGCTCCAGAGCTGTCAGCTCAGCACGACCTGCTGTGGATCACCCAGACAATCCGGGCTGCTGGCCTCCACAATGTGGCTCAGAGGAGATTTTCCTAAACATTGGATGCTTTGAGCTGAGCTGACGGAGCAAGTGAAGGGTTCAAGCTGTGATTTTCTATCGCAAATATTTATCAGTGTCATCAAATGCCTCTGGCAACGTGTGCTGAGGCTGTGGGGGACTGAAGCCCTGCGGAAGAGACTCCAGACATCCCAGGCTCTGTTCCTCGCTCTCCTGACTCCACTGCAGCTCCATGGGGGAAATATTTTACGCAGCTGCCATGAGCAGACAGTGTTCCACCTCTGAAGGGTTTTTGAAAGATCTGCTTTCAGCCTTATTCCGGATTTTTGTGCAAGTCACAGGCAGATTTCAGAGCTATTTTGATGCCTGAAGATGCAATCCTTGTGACCTTGGTGCCTGATAAACAACATCCCATCCTTACCTGGCTTTGGCACCAAAATCTCCCCCTTAATCTCTTGGCTTCCCAGCTGTCAAATATTTCTCCTTTTTTTGCATCTTGGTTGCTCCAGAGATTAATTTGTTCACATAAATGGTGTGAGACATGGGGAGGAAAACATCAGTAGTAGGAGAGGCTAGCAAAGAAATTCGAAGCAATAAATGTTTTTTGATGCAGTTCTCTCCAGATGGGAGGGGAGGGAGGTGGGGGAGGCTGGTTTTCCCTTTCTGCAGAAAGGCAGCAATTAAAACCTTCACATTCTTGTGCATGAAGGGAGGGGAAAAGTTTCTAAAAATCCGCCACAACAATCTCCAGGCTGTCAAAATGTTTCAGATGATTGTGATGTTGAGAAAACAAATCCCGTTTTGAGCCAGCCTCCTGAAGGGAGCCCCTCAGAGCGCTCGGCACACATCACAACAGGATGTTTTGACACTGAAGGCACTCCAGCCCCGTCGTGAGCATGGGGAGCGTCGTCAGAATTGACACAAATTCCTACGCCACACCAATTCCAGCAGGCAGGGAAGGGCTCATTAAGAGTGCACGGTGAAATGGGAAAACCCTCGGCATCTCCCATGCCAGGGGAGCAGCTGAGGGTGCAGCAGCAGCCCCTGGGAATCTGCGACCCCCCAAACCTGCCAGAGTTCGTATCTGCCCGAGATGGACACACACCAGCTTTTGGGCAGATAGAAATTTGGGCTGTTTGCGTATCAGGGGTTAATTGGCCAATTACAGCTTCAGGTGATGAAGACACATTCCCTTGGTTTGCTTCTCCCTCTGATCCACTTCTGTTCCTCCTTCTGGGCCCGAGGCTGTGGCAATGACCTTGGTTCCCAGGATTGTTAGTCTGACCAGAACGTGAAGAAAGCTGAGCAGCAGTCTGTGTGGAGTGCAGAGTTGCACACTGATGCAGAACAGAAGCTGAAAAATAGGAAAGCTCAAAGCTGAAGGCATCCCCCAAACCCTCTGCCCAGAGAGCCGAGGCTGTGGCACTGTCCCTTGCCAGGGAGGTCACAGTGACAGCCCAGAGCAGGGCACAGCTCCCCGTCCATGTGAGCAAAACTAAAACAAAACAGGGATGACCCCTGCCCATCCTCGTGTTCCTGATCGATCCCCTGCAGCCTCTGACAGCGCTCAGAGATCGATGGGGACGTGTGACACCATGGAAAATCCTGTCCTGCCTCGGGCAGAGGCTGTGCCAGCCCCGGGCTCTGATCACAGCTCAGCTCTGGCCGGGTTCAGGTGTGGGCTCGGCATTTCTGAGCCTGAATTTCTGCTCGCTGACCATTGCCGGCTCCTTTCCCAAGGGAAAGCTGCCAACAGTTTCTCTTTCCACAACATCTCTCTCCGTGTCTCAGCACAGGCTCAGCAAACAGTGTTCCCTTTGCCAGAACAACTGTCCCAGGGGTTGTTTCCTATTCCTGACCCAATGGAGAGCAGTGTCAGTGCCATGGAGCAATAACAGACCTTTTTACACAGCGTGTTCTAAAAGAACCTGTTGGGATTGTAAATAAAGCTTCTTTCTCTGCTGACAGCTACATGAAATAAATCTATTTCCCGTCCTACCATGACATTTGGGTCCTGCACAGCCACAGCTGCTGCTGCTGCCTCAAAGGGAGCCCGGCCGGGCTGGCTCAGCCTCTGGAGCTCCTGCATGGCCAGGGCTCCCACCTTGCTGCTGCTGGCTCTGGCTGTGGCACACACCTGCAAAGAGGAGCCACTGGTTGTGTCTTCAGATGGGTTTTCCATTCCCCTCCCTGCCCTGTGTGTGGGTGCACAAAGCATTGTCTGGTTCTCATCAGCTCTGTAAAAAAAATTCCATTTTCTTCAGTTTGTAAGTAAACCCCCCCCCCAAAAAAAAACCACAACCAAAAAAAACCAAAAACAAACCCAAACAAAACAAACAAAACCCAAACAACTTCTCCCCCCACAAAACAAAGAAACAAAACAAAACAAAAAACCCCTCACAAACAAACAAACAAATAAACAAAAAACCCCTCACAAACAAACAAACAAACAAAAAAACCCAAAAAACCTCAAAGCAGTGATGTTGTAAAGGGCAATGCCAGCATTTCCTGAGCTGGATTGCAGGGCCAGAAGTGCACATGAGGGGTGCTGGGGTGAGCTCTGCACCCTGGAATTCTCTGGAGTTCTGCTGCTCGGTTTGGAATTCTGCTGCTTTGGAGCAGCAGCAGCAGCCCGAGCTCACTGAGCCTGCAGAGCTGGCTGAAAATGAGCTCGGGGTGTTCAGAACCTCTGCCCAGCTGCAGAATTTTGCCCCTTTTCTCAGCCTTGGTAGTGTTCCATCATTCCTGTGCCACACCAAAGCGGACCAGCACAGTCCCTGCCCTCCAGCACAGAGCTCCCAGCGTGTTCTGTCAGCGCAGGGGGGTGAATTCCTCCTGGAAAGGGATAAAACTGACTCCAGGACTCCACACCAAACCCTGAGCTGACTTTCTGCTTCAGCCTCCCATTTTTCCACCCACTCTTTCCTCCTCCTCCTCCTTCTGTCACATTTGGTTTACATTTGGTTGTTACAGAAACCCCCAAGTTTTGCAAATGCAAGAACAATTTTCCCTCTAGAGTATCGAGTTTCCCCTGGCAACTGCCTCAGCTCCTGGATTCAAAAATGTTATTTTCTTGACCTATAAATAGGAGAAAGAGGCCAGCTGTAGTGCAGATGAGACGTGTCCTGCATGGTCTGGGAGTCTCTCCCAAATCCCGGGAGCTGGAATCAACTTTTGTTCCTCTCCTCCCTTTCCCACCTCGTCCTTTTTTTTAAGGGCTGAAATCTGATCTAAGCACGTGGGGAACTGCAGGGACCTGCACTCCAGGCCTGTCAGCCCCGGTGCTGAATGTCACAACGGATTCCCTCGAGCTCAGCAGCCCCTGCTGCCATCCTGGCAGAGCAGGAATCCAAGGAACAGCTTTCCTCAGTCACTCTTCTCAGCGGGAGCTTTTTATTCCCTCGTGAGCATCGCCCAATTCCCCGGCGATAAAGGGAAATTCTGGGACTTCATCTCACTCTCAAACAGATGCTGTGTGGGCTACGAACAATCCTCTAAAAAATATGAAAAAAAGAAAAGCTTCTTGCTTTTATATGATTTAATAAAAGCCAGGCTTGCTGTTCTGATCGAGGAGCAGTGGGGTTGTGTTCTGGAGAAGGGAACAAGACAAAACTGAGCCTAAATAAGAACCCCAGGATCCAAGGAGGAGGGAGCTGTTCTGGTGATAACACAATCAATAATTTCTGAATGTGCAGCTCTTCAGAAAGAATTGTGTGGCGTTTGCACCAAAATCTGCCCTTTTTTCCATCATTTCCAGCAATCCCTGAAGTGAAACTCATCCTGTGAGAGCTGGGCAAAGCCAGGGCTCAGCAGAGAGGCTCCTCTGGCAGGATCTGAGTTCCAGAATCCCCAGCAAGGCAGGGATTGAGCCCTCAGGTGTCACGGTAGGACGTGAAATGGATTGACTCCGTACCATTGTCAGAGGAGAAAGGAGGCTTTATTTACAATCCCAGCAGTTTCTTTTAGAACACGCTGTGTAAAAAGGTCTGTTATTGCTCCATGGCACTGACACTGCTCTGCATGGGTTCAGGAACAGGAAACAACCCCTGGGACAGTTGTTCTGGCAAAGGGAACACTGTTTGCTGAGCCTGTGCTGAGACACGGAGAGAGATGTTTTGGAAAGAGAAATTGTGACAGCTTTCCCTTGGGAAAGGAGCCGGCCATGGGCAGCGAGCTGAAATTCAGGCTCAGAAATGTCGAGCCCACACTCAGGAATGATCTGGGACCTGCTGCTCACCCCAGGCCCTCCCTGGGACAGCTCCCAGCCCGAGCGGAGCTCTGGGATTTCCCCAGGGTGGGTTTATCCCCAGGGGGAGCCCAGCCGAGGGGGCTGCAGCCATCTGGGGAAGGTTCTGATCCCCAAGCACAGAAATGAAGGCAAACCCAGCCAAGCAAAGGCTCCCTGCTGGTGCCAGCCTGGAATCCCCACTGAGCCCTGACTGGGATGATCCCAGCAGCAGCCTGGCACATCCTGGCACAGGGAAAAAAGGGCCCAGAAGCTTGGAATTGCTCCCACCAGGGCTGGGACAAACCTGTGCCGGCTCTGCAGGAAGGGCTGAGGCAGCGCCAGCTCCTGCAGGGCGTGGAGCAGGGCCAGAAATCCAGGATTCCTCTTTCCCCTCACAGGGAGGAGCAGCAGCACGGTCCCACGGGTTTAGCAGGGCCAGTTCGGTCCCAAGGGAGCGGGAATGCTGCCACACACCGATCCCCAAATTCAGCAGGAGCTGTGCCGGGCCCTAGCAGCAAGCAGGGGATAATAAAAGCAGATTAAGGCAAAGTCCTTAAGGGATCGTGCTGAAGATTATTCCTCTGAACCAATTAAGCATACAAATTAATTTCCTGAGGGGATGATGTTTTATTAGGAAACGGCTTCAGCAGAGACCCTGGAGTTTGCTTTGCTTGTGACTGTTGTGTTTTTCCCCCCCCGAATTTGTTGTGGATGCTGCCATCACAGCGGGGAGAGCATTTGCTTAGTCAGGCTGAGCTTTTCTAGACGAGCTCCGCAGTGATTTTGCTAGAAGCAGACACATCCTAAATTGGCTGAAAAGGAGGATTCACAACCAAAACTTAACAGCTGCCCCCGGATGCAAGAGCAATGAGGTTGTTGTGTGTCACTTCTGGATCAATCCCTGACTCCACCAGAGGCACCGGCACTTCCTAAGTGCTTTGCAAGGTGCATGAATGCATCCTAAAGCTGCCCTTTATCCTTTAGACCCCCAAATTTTGTCCTGGCCAACTGTAAATGATCTCCTGCAAATGCTGTAAGAAACAGGAATCCTAATAAGCCTAATTTATGTCTGTTTTGGTTTTTTTTTCCTTTTCCTCTCCACCACAAATAGAAAATTATTCTTTGCATCACAGGTGGGCCCTTTCCAAAGGATCTGAGCTACCCTAAGATCCCCTGAAAGGCTGAACTTGGAATTAAGAGCTCAGGCTGAGCGCATAAAAGAAAGGGAAAGAAACTCCTTGTTTCCTGGCTCCGTAATTCCATATATAGGGCGGTGTGGGACGAGTGCAGCTTTAGTTTAGGGGCTGATATTTAGCCAGAAGGACCTTTTGGAGGGATTTCTGTCAATGAGTGACTCCAGCAGGGCCTTTCTGGGAAGCTTTTCCCCAGTGGGGCCGAGCTCCTCGGCAGCCTGATGTGCTCCAGATGAGCAGGCACTCGGGCTGGGAGCTCTCCTTGGAAAGTCACCAAGGAAAAGAGCAGAGAGAGGGAAAAAAATAGAGAGTTCTTCTCTTGCTCGTGGCCTAAACCTGGTGTTTTTCAGCAAATTGCCTGGAATGAGGGACTGCTAACGAGGCAGTGCAGCCCTGCTGAAAGGACAGGCGGTGATGTATGGATGTGTCTCCAAGCACAACAGCCAAGGTCCCTGCTGGGGCAGACTGGGAAGGAGATTTGGCACTTTTTCAGACCACAAGTTTATTTTTATGAGCTGGCCTGCACGGGTCAGCAGTGTGCCTGCAGCCGGGAACAGCACAAGGAGAAGCTGCTCCTGTTTCCAAGGACTTCTGGATCAAAGTCTCGTTCCCAGAGCTGCTTCCTGCACACCAATCTGCAGGAGGGGCAGCTGCTCATCAGCTCAATCACTTGCAGTGCTGAATAAAACCTCCCTCTGAATAAAACTGCTCCATTCTGCACTCATTTTGGGCTAAGAAGACCTTGGAAAGGAATGCAACAGATGTAGGAGTTGAATTTTGTTCTAATGGCCAGCGACTTATCCCTCTAAAATTTATTACTGGACTCAGCAGCTACTTTGAAATCACTGAGCTCTGCATTGGCAAAGGGCTCAGTCTTAACTCTCCGGAATCTGATAATGATTTATTTATGGGTTTGTGCGAGAGGCACACCCCCCCCCCCAGTGAATTTCCTGAGCCACCAGGGCTGGGTGGAGCCCTGGCTTGAGGCAGACACGCTCAGGGGTGCCCTGATGAGCCCTGGGCTCAGGGGGATGCTGGGGTTGGTTTTTTGGGATGCAAACACGTGTTTGCTGGCAGCCCCGTGCACCCCCCGAGCCCACATTTGTCACTTTTGTGGGGCTGGGGAGAACTGACCTTTGTCGTTCTGATTTTTCAGCCTCCTCTTCTATTTCACAGTTTCATGGTTTGAGGTTTTTTTCTCTCACGCTTGGGTGATGTAAACACAGCCAATGTTTTTGTAATTTCAAGGAGAGTTTTCATTCCTGTTCTTAGAGCTATGGACAGCTGATGGACAGTTGTCTTGGCCAACGGGATGGGGAGAGGTTCCAACCTTCTCCCCCATCCCTGGCCTTTGTAGAAATACTATAAAATAGAATCAGACCATTTTCAATAAATCAGTTCATAGTTTCATACCTTCTGATCAAAATGTGTGTGTAACAAACAGCGTCAGACCTTGCCAGCGCAGTTCCCTTCGCTGAACTGTCACAATTCCCAGAAAAATGGGAGCAGGTCATAGGAGCAGAAGTGATACCAGCAACAAAAAAATAAATCCCTGCTTTGCAGCGGGATTAGGACCAACATTCCCTGGCTGGAGCTTTGGTCGTGCCGCTGCTTTTAATTTGGCTGCCTGGGAATGCTTCAACCTGTGAATGAGAAGTGAGAGGGGCTGAATCCTGGGCAGGGAGCTGCCAGCATTGATCTCCACACACGAACCGGGGCTGTCCAGCTCTCCTGGAAGCTCCGGGGGTTGGGACAAAACCAGAGCTGGAATGGTCACAGCTGGAACACTCCTGCAGCAAAGTGGCTCCTGTTTATTGTTGTAGTTGCGATGGTTTCCCATTTAGAAGGGCCTGTATCAAATTTATACCCACTTAATATCTTTTTTTATTGGGCAGTTAATCACAGGGAAGGGAAAAAGAGAGAGAGAGAGCCTGGAGGTCTCTATTTCATTTGCTTAATAGAGGGTTTGTGGTGGGGGAGCCAGAGTTTGCTGATTATTTATCTCAGGGAGGTGGTTCATTTTATTTTATTTTATTTTATTTTATTTTATTTTACCATGCTGGGNATTCTATTCTATTCTATTCTATTCTATTCTATTCTATTCTATTCTATTCCATTCCATTCCATTCCATTCCATTCCATTCTATTCTATTCCGTTCTATTCTATTTTTTTTAATTGGAGGGTTTCTGGTGGGGAGGATTTCTGGAGGACAGATCTCTGCACAAAACCTTGGGCAAGGTCACCTCAAACGTGGGGTGAGGGCCTTTCCTTCCATGGAAAGCCACCAGGATTCCCTCAGGACCAGCATTTTCCTTTCTCCATGCTCTGCTCCCGCTCGTTGGCATCAGATTCCTGCCCTGGATAATTCTGGATTTTTCATTTATTGTCCCTTCATTTGCTGCCACCCACCCTCAAGTCAGCTCTGACTGCCCATGGCATAAACTGCAATTTCATTGGTTTTGAAGTGAAACGAAATCATGAGATCACAACATTTGTCTTTGCCCACTTTGCTCCTGCAGGGCAAGGCTGCGTTTAAAGGCAAGAGGAATTATTCCAACCTTGTCTTGGGCCTAGAAAGAGCTGAAGGAAACCTCGTTGATGGTGAGCCTCAAACATCAAACAAATAAAGCCCTGAGAATGAGAGGGCCCCAGTTTGGCTCTTTTGGAGAGCCAGAAATCACAACAGAGGTTTTACAGTTAAACCTCTGATAAAAGTGGCAGTGATTTTTTATGATCTTCTTTCTTGCAGCAAGGAGATCAGCACAAGTGTCAGTAAAACTAAAAACCGCATAAATCGTGGCCATGGTGCCCTGGAGCAGCTGGCATGGCAGGAAACAGGGAAGCTTTTGGGACTGGAAGTGGAAATTTATAGCACTGGGCTTTCCAGTGGCTTCTCTGGGTTCCCGCAGCACATTTTGTCCTTCCCATTTCATTTTGGTGCCCAAAATTCCCCATGAGGTGCTGGTCGTTATTTATGGTGCTGGGCACCTCCTCAGGGGGCAGACCAGGCTGGGAGCAAGGTTCAGTGATGAGCTGCACTTCCCTCACCCCCAGCCTCAGCTTTTTACCACCAGGCACCTTCTGAAGGAGAGCTCTGTGATAATGAAATTTTACTCAGAGAAAATTGATTTTCCCATTAAAAAGTTCCTCTGAAGTGACTGGGGTTTGAAGCAGCGATAGGTGTGAAGGACCAAAGCCAAAAATAAAAATGTGCCTGAATAGAACCGGAGCTGAAAATAAAAATGTATCTGAGTATAATCACATTATGGGTTTAGATTAGGGCTTAAATGAGGTTGAATTTAGCAGCTTTGAAAGATGCACTTCCCAGTTGTCGCCCTGGAAAGGATCCTTGCAGCAGGATATTTAATGAACTCCCTGCCAGGCTTGGAACTCACGAGCTGACAGGTGAAATCTAGGACACAACCTCTCCCAGCAGTCATTTCCATGGATGCAAATAAATTCCCAGAGGATCCAGGCCCTGCCAGGAGGAGGCTCAGGGAGAGGAGGGGCTGCAGCCCCTGGGGTGGCACAGGTGGGTGACACGGGGCAGGGAGAGGTGGCAAAGCCCCCTCAAGGCTGTGCAGGAGCTGGGAATTGATCCTGTGTGGGCTCAATATTCCTGAGCCTGAATTTCAGCTCGCTGACCATTGCCGGCTCCTTTCCCAAGGGAAAGCTGCCAACAGTTTCTCTTTCCAAAACATCTCTCTCCGTGTCTCAGCACAGGCTCAGCGAACAGTGTTCCCTTTGCCAGAACAACTGTCCCAGGGGTTGTTTCCTATTCCTGACCCAATGCAGAGCAGTGTCAGTGCCATGGAGCAATAACAGACCTTTTTACACAGCGTGTTCTAAAAGAAACTGTTGGGATTGTAAATAAAGCTTCTTTCTTTCCTGACAGCTCCATGGAGTCAATCCATTCCGTGCCCTGCCGTGACAATCCTGCTGTTCCAAGCTGTGGGAGGAGGAGGAGCTGCTGGCCAGCCCGTGGGAATGACCTCTGCACTCTGCTGGAGGAGCACTGAGTGTCCCCAGAGCCAGAATCACAGAATGGACGGGGCTGGAAAAGACCTTTGACATCATCAAGTCCAAAATGCTGCGTTTGGTGCCTTAAAAAAAACCCAAAATAAATAAATGCATGGCCCGGCTCTTCCCCTTTCCCAGGCCATTCCCTCCCCAGGCACCCCAGGAACAGAACAGCCCCACTTGGGGCTGTTAACAAGGGAGGTGTGCTGCTGCTGCTGCTGCTGCTGCTGCTGGCAAATCACAAACTCACCCCCACCTCTGCCTTTGGCTTCCTGCCTGCTGCGGGTGAATCCTGTCCTTGCAGTGCACATCTCACCCAGGGCACAAAGACTGGAAGGGGATGGATCTCTAGTGATGCCCCCACGGACACAAAACTTCCCTGCTCAGTCACTTTATCGGGCTCTGTTCTTCAGCTCCTGCTCCTCCAGCAGCAGGAACACAGGGTTGGGTGGCCAAAACACGGTTTTTTGGCTCCTCCCAGCTCGGCCCTGGTCATTTTGATTTTTCATCTCCATCTCCCTGATGCATTTCCCTGTCCCACCCACGAGCTCATCCCTTCACCCTGGCAATCGATGCCCTAAACCGGAAAGTTGTCGTTTATCTCCCCAGCACATCCCTTGCAAAGATTCCAATAGATCTGTAAGCCCTGGAGTTTATTGGGATGGATGGGCACATAACTGAAGTATTATCTTAGCAGGAGCTGCTCAGGGAATATGGATGGGCTTCTGTGCAGGGGAATTGTGAGATCCATCATAGGATGGGGCTGCAGGGAGCAGGGCCCTGCTGATGGATCTGTGCCATTAGAAAGGCATTTTAAACAGTTCCTTTCTACCCTGAGTGCCAGGGGGCTGCAAATCCCGAGGGAAGGGTTTTCCTGCCTCAGGGGCCAAAGGCGCTCACCCAGAGAAGGGGTTTTCCCGTTATCAGGCACCTGCTGTTTGCTGGGAGAGGACTGAGGCACAGAAATCGGCCCAAATGAGATAAAAGTGCCTCAGTTTGAGTCCCCACTTTGTGCTTCTGCTTCATCCAACCCGGCCTTGGGCACTCCAGGGCTGGGGCAGCCACAACTCCTCTGGGCAGGGAGGAATTCCTTCCCAAAATCCCACCCAAACCTCCTCTCTGCCAGTTTGAAACCATTCCCCTCGTCCTGGGTTGTAAAATGTCCCTCTCCATGTTCCTGGTAGGAAATCCTCTCAGGTGTTATTTCCCCCTGTCCTGTTCATTCTCTGTTCATCCCTCTGAAGCCTTTAAATGCTCTGCTGTCCATTGATTATGGCCAGGACATTTTTCCCTTAAAATTTTACCTCTTCAGCCTCATCAGTGACAAAATCTCAGCTTTTCCAAACCCACCTCGACCCGTGGGATGGAAACAGGTCCAGAAACTCTTGCACAGGTTGGGTTTGGTGCCTCCCCTCTTCCTCTTCCCATCTCCTGGAAATGCCAGCTCAATTGCCTAGAATCCCTCCAGAAATCCAGAGTGAAATCAGGGAAACAGGAAAGGTGTCAGGATGCTTGGAGAATTCCCCAAATTCCCCCGGCCAAAATTCCCACCAGAGGAGCAGAGAGCTGTGAGCCACGGGAGGGGTGATGGAACCTGGCAGTGCAGCATCTCCTTGGGAAAACGGGTGACAAAAGGTGGTGGAAAAAGCTTCATTTCCGTGACACATCCAGAGCAGGAGGCGATCTAAGGGAGAACACCTTGCCATGCAGCATTAATATCCCAGGGAAAAATAACAGCTCTGCCTCTCAGTGCCTGGCACTTGATTTTAATAGGCCCAGAGCACATAAAAGCTGAGACAGACGGGTTTAAATCAGTCAGACAGAAACCTCTGCCAGCCCTTCCCGCAGCCCTATAGGAGCTCCTTTATGATCTCATATTTTATTGACGAGGCTGACTTTGGTAAAAGTGCCCTGGCACGAGTGGTTATAAATGTGCATCGTCTGCTCCGTCTAATCCATTAACTCATTAAAATAATTGTCTTAATTTGATTGTTAAAGTGATTAATAGGGCAAGAGTTAAAGGAAATTAATACTCCAAATTGAAGCATAACTGCAGCCGAAAAATAACTCGGCGGGATTGATGTGGTAACAAGGTGCAGGCTCGTGCTTAATGAGCCTTGGGGAGTTAAATATAGAAAGGAGAGACGGGAAGAAAATTCCTCTGTGCTGCCTGGCTGGAGTGGTTTGGGATCTGGAGCCCAAAGTTCTGCCCAAGGTTTGCCCAAGCCCGCTGTTAATTCTAATCTCGGCACATCGGAGATTAGGATTATTTCATATCAGCTCCTGGTTCATTTTTAGGAGATATGGGAGTGCCCAGATAAAGCCCCGTGGCTGCAGGATCACAGAATATTCCATAATCAGTAAATTCCTGGGGAATAAGCACCAACACTCAGCTACAAGTGTCTGGGGTCGGAAGGAGAGGCTCGCTCGGCATCTCCCACAGCTCGTTTCAGTTCTGCTCACACCCATTCTTTGTTTTAATGCCCAGCTTCACCCAAATCCCTTTTTTCCTTTCATGTTTTTTTGACCTGGGGATGGATTTTTTTTTTCCCTGCCTGGAGCACAGGGAGGAAATGCCACACTGTAAAGGGCCAGCTGGAATTATCCATGCAAACACCGCTGGGTTCAGGAGCCTCCTGGCATTTTCCTCCCTGGGTTAGGAGTGTTTGTTTTGCTCAGCTCAAACAGAAACTCAAGGCTCCCAGGTTGATGAGGGTGGCACGAGGCAGCTCTGGGTTTGCACCTCTTTCACTGCTGCTCTGATTTCCCCTCCCCACCATAATTCCAGGGAGTTTTGGGCATGGATTAATCAATCCTAGAGATTAAAACACTCCACTTGGCGTGGTGGGCCTGCTCTGACGGCAGCTTTGGTCTTTAGCAGAGGAAATCTTAAATTTCTTTCAATTCTCTGCTGAACCTGCCACTGGTGGGCACTTAAAGCTGTGAAAAAAAAACCCAAACAGCCCCAAAATCTGTAATAAATACAGCTACAGGCAGAATGCACACGTTTCTTGCCAGCCCTCTTGCTATCCAAGGTTCAAAAAAGCAGAAAAATAGGGGCAACGAAATAAATCTTGGATAAAATGAATGTCTGGGGAGATTGCTGCACACAGATAAGGCCTAACAGGGTGGACCAGGGGTTTGCAGCCCTGGGCAAGTGGAGCAGAAAATATTGGCTGCAAACACCTGGGAAGCCTGGAGAAATTGGAGATGTTATAACTCAGCCTGGACAAGCCCCTTTGAACAAGTAAATTGGATATGAAAGGGAAAAAACCTGAGAGTAAGAGAAAACCAGCAAAGCATGGGCAGGAGTGAGTGAGGCAAGAAGAGAGAACAGCTCTATTTATCTCTCATCCTTGGCATGGACAGCAAGGGCCCCTTGCCACAAGCTTTCTATATATATTTTTAATGCTTTTTTTTCCTCTGTGCTCCTTGATTCTCTCTGACAACAAAATCTGGCTGCCCAGATGTGCAGTGAGTAACGGAGGGAGGGAATGAAGTCTCTGAGCAGAAACTGTAAATTCCAAAAGCAGCTCGGGCTGCCTTTGGATTCCTGGCTGCTGGGGTTCGATTCTCTACTTCCAGTGCACATCTCTGAGGTTTTAAACAGACTGAGGCTCTAGACAGACTCCAGGTCTCTCCAGGACCACGTGAAGGAGGTGCAGGCACAGCACAAATCTGGGTGAAACCTCTGAGAAAACACAATTTGGCTCCATCTCCTGCTGGAATAGTCTGCACTGACTGTTCTAAATGTGAAGGGCAGGGATTTATCTGTATTTTTTGTTTTCTTTTCCCAACAACCTGAAGGTTTAAGCTGAGTTCCAGTGGGTATTTCTGGAGCACACAGGGCTGGGAAGAGCTCTCACTTGGAGTCAAGCGCTCTGCTGTGGCAGAGCGAACTGTGGAGGGAGAGAGGAAATCCAGAGGATGCTCAGCCAGCAGCCAGAGTCACAGAATTAATCAGAAAATGATGTGTTTATTGCCCCGGTGGAAGGGGAAGGCAGACTGAGGTCTGCAGCAAGAATAACTCGGCTCTTTTTTTAGGGCAGGATGAGGCTGCGGAAGTTTCCCTGGTTTCCTCTGTCGGAAGCGTCTGGGGCAGCTCTCCGAGAGCCACGTGGCGAAACTCCTGCTGCCCCTGAGAGCAAATCAATGCTTGCAGAACCCACCAGGAGCTGGAAGGGCTGAAACCTCGAGCTCCTGAAAGCAGACAGAACATTACACAGGGCTGATAATTCAATTAATGGCTTTAGCTTAACTGCCCCTGTGCTGCTGCGGGTGGGCTGATGGAAAATTCAGATTTCAGCGGTGCCAGCAGAGATTTTGGGGGTGTTTGACCCCACTCTGTGCCCTGCTCCTGCGAGGGACTGGTGGATCTGAAGCTCCAGAGATATTCTGGAGTGTTTTTACATGCAGAGCCAAAGGGATAGAGCTGGAGTTAAACAAAGTGATTATTCCTAAACCGGAGCTTTCACAGTGCAGACAAATTGTGATCACTCCCTTGGGATCCTGCAATCACCAGCAGCTCCCACCAGCCCCCGGCCTTCTGGGGGAGATGGAAAATGAGAAAATGTGCTTTCTTCTGGTTCTGGATGCTTGGGGCATTTTGTTCCTTTAATTCCTGTTTAGAGACCCTTTAAAATCCCAGGCTGAGATGTTTCAGCACTCCCCTAGAACGGGTTCTCCAGGAAAAGAAAACCTGGAGAAGCAGATCTGTAATAACCTCCTCCCAAAGGCATTTCTAGCAACCTATTCCTGTCCTGCTGTCCGTGCTCGGTTTCTAAAAAGGCAGAAAAAAACCAAGGTTGGCTCAGGGCAGCTGCCAAATCCCAGTATGGAGATTTCCCCATCCCTGGAAGTGTCCAGGGCCAGGTTGGATGGGGTTTAGGATGGTGGAAAAAAAGAAAAGAGAGAAATTCCTGGCCAGGGGAGTGGGGTTCTCCTCTGACTTTTTGATCCGTGTCCATTTGAGCCCGGGCTGGAGCGGCAGAGGTGTTTATTAACTCACAGGATCCTGTTTCTCAGGGGCCCCTGATGGAAAATAAACCTTCCAGCTTGTTGGGAACAAGAGTTCAGCAACGCCGAGGGTTTCCACGAGCAACTGAAGATAATCAAGTTCATCCCAGGGAGTGGTTTAAGAGTCCCGGGAGTCTCTGGAGCAGCCAGAGGGAAGCAGTGCAGCAGCTCTGCCCAGCCAGAATCCTTTAAAGAAACAGATTTATTCAAATATCCAAAAATGGGAATCACTTCTGCTTATTTTAGAGAGCGAACCTCACTCAAATGTCATCTTCCTCAAGTGTCATCCAGAGCCAGTAAGCCATTCCTGGTTTCAATTAGCCATCACACCGCAGGCATCTCTTCCCCGAGGGCAGAATTTGCTGCGGCACCGCGGCTGGGCTGTGAGAGGGGCACAGCTCGCGTGTCCCGAGCGCTGCGGGGCTCCTGGGGGCACCGGGGACAGCCGGGGGGGACGGCAGGGCTGGGCTGGGGCTGGCAGGCACCGCGGGCCGGGGGTCACCCTCCTGCCAGCACGGACAGCTCCGGCTTCTGACGGGCTGCGCTGCTTTTCCTCTGCCGAGGGCGGGATAGAGACACAGGAGAAATGCGGGATCCAGCTCGGGCTTGGCTGTTTATTGTGTCTTATCGATTTACAGCATTTACAGACTCCAGCAAAGGTGAGAATGCAGTGCTCCCAACTCTTGCTAAGGTTATTTAAGCGCTAATTACCCAACAACGAGGCGACACCTATGTAATTTATACTTTTGACTTAACGATGACTATTTAAGGCTTGCAATGCGGACCTTTTTCACCCAGTTACAGAAAAGCGCCTAAACCCGTGAAGGAGGAGGGAGAAGGTGAAGAAGGAAGAAGGTGAAGAAGGAGGACTTAGACAACGCCCAGAATCCTCCATCTTAACTCAAACGCTAAAATCCCCCAAATCCGAGTTTCCAGAATTCCAACCGCAGCTGTTCCCATCCCCTGGCACAAACCCTGCCCTGTCGTTTTCTGCCCCCAGCCGTGCCTCATCATCCCTGCAGGGCTCTTCTGCCCCTGGCCTGGATTTCCTCTGGCTCGGAGCTGAGGGCACAGCTTCAGGGGGAGGATGGAGAAAGGCTGGGAGAAAGGCACAGCCAGCTCCAAACTCCTCTTGGATAATCAGCCTGCAGTAAAACCTGCAGCTCCCAGGGTCCAGCAGAGACTGACAGGGCCATTCCAAGGACACTCAGGGTCACCCGCTTGGTATCCACAAGGGGAGTGTTGGAGATTTTTCCCGGAGGATGGAGAAAGGCTGGGAGAAAGGCACAGCCAGCTCCGAACTCCTCTCCGTGGATCACCCTGCAGTAAAACCTGCAGCTCCCAGGGCTGCTCAAACACGGCTGGGCCAGAGGAGGGGTCGCGGAGCAGCACCCAGCAGCCCAAAGCCGTGCTCTGCCAGGCCGGCTCTGCTGCCGGGTGATTCTGCCAGCGCCAGAGGGGACAGGGGAGCGCAGATTGTCCCCCAGCATCAGTAATTTCATCAGGCAGCTCTCAGGCATAACCGGGTTAGGTGGGACCTTATCTCCCCTGGAAGCTGCAGCAGCAGAGTGCTCCAGATTTGATTAGGGGCTGACGTCAGGCCATTTGCCAGGAAACCAGGGGTCTGGGGGGCAGAGGGGAGTTTAAACTCCCCGTGCCTGGCTGGAGCAATCCGATGGAGCCAAGCACAACCGTGCCCCTGTCTCTGTGAGTTTTCCCTGATCCCTGTGCCCCCCCTCCATCCTTTGCCCCCTCCTCGTGTGAGTGACATTTTTGAAGTCGAAATCCAGGTTTTCCCACCTGGCAGCTCCTGCTGCCGGCGTTTTCCATGCCCGGGGCCGGGCTGGATGATGGGATCCAGCATCCTCCAGCAGCCAGTGGAGGTTCTGCATCTGTCACCTGGCATAACATAAAAAAAAAAAAAAAAAATTTGCCCTCGTTTTTTTTTTTTTTTTGGTTTTAAATGCCCTGTGATCCAAAGGCCAGCTCACTGCCAGCTCCTGCTCGAGATAAGAGTTTTAGCATTTCCCTGACAGGCCTGTGACATCCCCTAGAACACCAGACAAGGCAATTCGTTAATCTGCCAGCGCTGGCATTAAAGAGCCCCCTTTGTGTGTTGACAACACATTAGCAAGAAGTCAGACCTGGGGACTGTTTTCCTCCTGAAACGCCGAAAATTTTGTGTATAATTCATTTCCTCGCCAAAACGGGAACTTAGAGGCGCGTGAAAAGCATAAAATGGAATTTGTGGGAAGCATCTGAACTCTTCAAGACATTTTTGTGCCCACTCCAAGCCCACTTTGGCGTTAAAACGACTGCAGAGAGAACAACTTCAAAGCTGGGGAGGGGTCAGCTTGGACTCTCTGGGAGCTGGAGCAGGAATTCGGGATAAAAGACCCCTTTTTTCCCCCTGTTGTTTGCCTCAGGTTGTGTTTGCAGAGCTGATAGCAGCTCCTGGAGCCTCTGGAAAAGGGGAGAAGCCCGGCGGTGCCATTTGGATGCCTTTGATGTTTCCATCAGCTCCCACAGGTGATTCTGTGCTGCTGAGAAGCAGGGAAAAATGCACTGTGACAAAAGCTCTTTCCAGGCTTTCTGCTCCTCTGGCACTCCCTGAAAACCTCCCGGCTGGTTTGAGGCCAGGGGGACATTTACAGGCACCCTAAACCGCTGCTCTGCCCCCGCTTTTGGCAACTGAAGGGGGAAATGATGTGGGAAGGTTCGGGAATTGGAGGATTTCTTTGCTCTGCTCTGGAGGTGACGTTCAGAAGGGTGAATATCTGCGGGCTGGGGTCTGCGCACTCCTGAGCACCAGGGCGGTGCCTGCCAGCACGAAAAGAGTCCCTTGTTCTGCCTGGGATGCTTCTGGATTTTCAGCCCAGCTGGATTTTATTCCAAGGGATATTTTATTCCGCCCTGCACAGTGACACTGCTGCCTCACCAGCGAACCCAGCTGGGTCAAAACTCTCCCCTTGTCTCAACGGTTCAGCCACAAATGTGTATTTTATCATTTCCACGTGTAAATCCCAGGAGGAAAACCTTGTTTTCCAGGTATTTGGGAAGGCTAAATGTCTCCTCTCCATTGCAAGGATTATTTTTCTCCCCGCCAAGGCTTTGAAATGAAAGCCTCGAATGGAGGAGAAAAGGTAGAAGAGATAAATTTCCGAGGGGAGCAGGATTTGTGATGCTGATCTGCGACAGGAACGCGCCATCAAACCCCTGCCCTTTCTATTTGCAGGCAACACAGGCGCTTCTCCCTCTTTAAATACCACTTCAAGAGCATCCCCCGTGCCCTGCCTCCAACCAGCAGGGCCCCTGGAAACGGGACTGCCTCGGGACAAAGCTGGGCGCAGAAGGAAAAAGGATCTCTCGCTTATTTTTGTTCCTACCTTGCAATGTTATTTATTATCAGCCGCTTGCAGGTACACAGGCAGCCTCCCCCTGGGGCCAGTGCTGGAGAGACAGAGATGAGTTTACTCAGATGCTGCTGTCTCTGATGCACTCTAAAATTAGACTTTGTCTCCCTGGATGCTGTGTTTGGATGCAAAGGAGTGTCAGGAATTTCTCTGTCTCTCTCTATAATCCACATTACAGAGGCTGGGAGCCGCTCAGGCTTTTGACAGAAATGGGAGGGAAAATGAGGTGAAAAAAAAAACCGCGTCCAGTTGCCAGATTCAGCAGCAGCAGGCTTGGAGCCAGCCCCGCTTCCAGGTGCTAAATCTGGGGGGCAGTGGAGGGACTCCCCTCCACCCCCAGGGAGCTGAGCCGCCCCCAGGCTGCTCCCAAGGGAGAGAACAGCAATAAACAGGGATTAGGGAAAGGCTTTCCAGGGAGCCTCTGAAATTCTGCTTCGTCTCCATCAGCTGTGGACAAGCCCTGCCTTCGCTCAGCCCCTCGGGTTGTGCAAACCACCCCCTTCCAGAATAAAGCCGAATTCACCTGTCGTTTGTCGCTGTGCACACAGAGGTTCCCCCCCTCCTCCCCATTTCCTTGCAGAAAGCTTGGGAGGTAATCAATTGAAAATAATTGAAAGTAATTTTAAAATAAAATAAAGTAAAATAAANAAAATAAAGTAAAAAAAATAAAATAAAGTAAAATAAAATAAAATAAAATAAAAATTGAAAACGATTGCACCAGGTGCAGATTCCTCTTGGCTTGGCTGCAGAATAAGCAGGAAGGGCCCTCAGTGAGTGCCAGGGAAGCTGAGCCCTTTCCCCGGGCCTGCCTGTTCCATTTAATGTGTGTTCCCAACAAGGTTAGTCCATTACAGGAAACTGGAGTTAGAGGCCCTTTTGTTTACTGTGTTACACAAATTCAATTTGTCAGAGAGCTGGGTTTATGAATTAGGAATGAGGGACGTTAGCAAAATTAAATGATAAGGCCTTGGCCAGCATCCACTGCAGCTGAGATGGGGCTGATAAACTGCAGCAGCCAGGCAGGGTTTGGTGAACTAAAACAAAGGCACAGTGTAAATATGTATAAAAATCAGTATTGGGCATGAATATCTTGTATCGGGCATGAATATCTCGCATCTCCTTCTTCCCTGCCCTTGTGGTACAGAAAACTGGGGGGAAGCATTAAAAAAAAAAAAAAAAATGGATTTCTCCTTTGGTGGATGTTGCTTGCGGCATCCTCACACACCGGGCTGGTCTGGCCTCGGTTTGGGGGCAGCTCCAGGCATTTTGGGAGCAGCCTGGCACAAGTATCCCATGGCAGGGCCTGATCCTCCTTTCCCTTTTCAGGGAGAACTCAGCAGGGCTCCGAAACGCTGCAGCCTCAGGTGGGAGGGAGGGATGCAGGGCGAGCCCCGGGATGTGAAACAGGAGCAGGAATGAAGGAGCAGGAATGAAGGAGCAGGACTGAAGGAGCAGGACTGAAGGAGCAGGAATGGAGGAGCAGGACTGAAGGTGCAGGAATCCAAGAGCAGGAATGAAGGAGCAGGACTGAAGGAGCAGGA
>WBMY01008964.1:75645-94350 GCA_013397315.1 Donacobius atricapilla
CCCAGCCCCTCTGGGCACCCTGTCCTGTTTATTGTCACCTGTTTGGAGCCCAAACTGGGCAGTCCCAGCTCCTCTGGGCACCCTGTCCTGTTTATTGTCACCTGTTTGGAGCCCCAGCCCCTCTGGGCACCCTGTCCTGTTTATTGTCACCTGTTTGGAGCCCAAACTGGGCAGTCCCAGCTCCTCTGGGCACCCGGTCCTGTTTATTGTCACCTCTCTGGAGCCCCAGCTCCTTTAGGCACCCTGTCCTGTTTATTGTCACCTCTCTGGAGCCCAGACCGGGCAGCCCCAGCCCTGCCAGGCAGCAGGGCAGCAGCAGGGAGTGTTCCTGAGCTGCCGCAGCTCCTGCACGCGTTGCTCCCGTTTCAGCTTTTATTCTCCGAGAATAAATAGCCCGGAGGGCCCGCAATAACGGTTAAATTGTGCAATGTAAATTAAAAGCAGGAAGAAAGAGCAGGAGCCACTGAGACAGGAGGAAGCGTGGCTGGGTTGGAATCAGCCATGCCGGGGTGCCCCGGCTGGGCTCGGTACCGCGGTGGCTTTGGGAGCTCCTCGTGCATCACTGCACCTCATTCTCCCACCGGTGGGCCCAGGGAATGAGGAATTCTTCCCCCCAGCCTTTAGTCTTGTCTCCCAGGATGATGTTTTTGCAGTAAAAGTCTCTGGTGCATCCTGCTCAAAGGCTCATCTCTTGTGCGTGACCATCCAATGAAAAAAAAAAAAAACCCTGGCACCATCCCTCGCTCCTGCCCGAGTCATCTTTAGCTCTGGATAATTGGATCAAACGCCAGAAACTCCCCTTGCAGAGTTCGTGGCATCATTAAGCCTCCAGGCAGGGGGATTATCGCCAGCAGGTGATTTTAATTTGCTGCAGCAGCCAGCAAAGGTAAAAGCCACGCGGATGCGTTTGGAATTTTGTGTGGCTGCCTCAGTTCCTCAGCGTGGGAGGACCAAACTGAGGGACAGAAAGCATTAAAGGACAAAAATTAAGGGAAAAAAAAAAAGCGCCTGGGGTGTTTATGATTTTTGTATCCGAATGTTTAAGGGGAACAATGAAGTGACGCTCAGAAGTTCTGTGCCAGTTTGTGACAGGAACATTCATCTGAGCTTAGCAGCGATTCCCGGGAATCTTCCTGCTGGATTGCTAAGCAACCCCATCCTCAGCTCTGTGCCCTCCCAATATCCCTCAGCCCCAGCTCAGGAGAAGCTGCAGAGACGAAAGCCCTGATTTAGGGAGAGGATCGGGGAAGGACAAATGTTATTTTGTGGTTTTTCAGGGGGGCTGCTGATGGGATGGAGTGAGAGCCTTTGGCACTGGGCGGGTTTCCCTCCTCACTGCTCAGGGCTGGAAGCTTTTGGGATTCCCAGGTTCCAGCGAGGAAAGGAAAGATTGGTTTGAAGTGCTAAGTGGAGGAACTGAACTTCCTCGTGGATTCTTTCCCCTCTGTGCCAGAGCAGCATCACCCTTCCCTCCTCCGCCCTCACAGGGCAGGGTTTTTTCCTGACATCCCCTCTGAACCTCCTCCCTGTCTCTTGGAAGTCTTTCCCTCTTGTCCTGTCTCTGCACATCCTGTGGGAAGTCCCTCTCCACCTTTCCTGCAGGCTCCAGTGCCTCACTCCTTGGAATTTTGTACCAGCCTGGCTTAAATCAGTTCTGAGGCTGCTTCAAACAGCACCAGGCATGGCCAGAGGATGGAAAAGTGACTCTGAAAGTGGGACACTCCTGGTTTGGGCCATCGGAGACCCGAGTGAGTGTTACATGAACAAGGTCAGAGGGGGCAAGCTCCATTTCCTGCGATTAAATTTGTCCTTGCAACACGGGAAATTCAGCTTAATGCTGTCTCCAAATTGATTCCCAGCTGAGTTGGTTTGAATGGGAGCTATAAAGTGAGATGAGAGCACCCACACTCCTCTGAGCGCCCATGGAACAACACTGCTGGGAAATTTTCCCTTTAAATGAACCATGCCACCTTCCAGCAGACAGGAAAGCCACCAATCCCCCCATAATCCTTCTCCCCCTGCCCCTGGAGTGATCCTCCTTCCGGCAAGCACGGCAGGCAAAGGGTTAAGGGCAGAGGAGCAGTGGCAGGCAGGGAATTGGAGGGAATGCTTCGGGCTGGGGAAGTCCAAAGGGGAAAATCCATCACTGTGTACGTGCATCGCAGGGCCTGGGCTGGAAACACAACTGCAGTTAGCCCAGGGATTAATTTAATTCCCAGGTATCATCTTTTATTTCAGAGGGAAAACAAGGGGAGGAGGGGGGAGAAATCAATGTGAACACTTTCCTCCTAATATTGTCAGACAAGTGTAGTAACCATGGCAACCGGAGGAGCAGCATCGCCGGGGTTGTGTGTGTCTGGTAAACACATTCTCCAGATTTCCATTCCTCCTGGTGCTCGGCAGAATGTTTGTGCTGAGCCCTGGCACAATCAGTTATCACCCTGATACCACCCAGGGCCGCATCTCCCGGCTGGCGGCTCAGCAGAGTCACCAAACGTGGGAACTCCGACGATTCCCTGGGGGGAAAGCAAACACAGAGCCCTCCCCAGCGTTCCTGGGAGGTGCTCCGTGAGCTCTGCTCCCCCTTTGGTGTCCCCAGCCTGGGTAAGGGCTCTCCACAGCCAAGGTTTGGGCTCAGTCCTCGCCCACACCGAGTTTTGGTGGGTTTGGAGCTTTCCTCCCGGGGGCTGGTGCCTGATTTCTGAGCTGATTTCTGATCCCCGCTCTTCATCTGTGCCCTGAACGGGCCCCCCGGAGCTGGGAGCCACCAAAAGCAGGGCAGTTCACACATCAGCTGTGTCCTCTCAGTGAAAACCCTAAAAAAACCAATCTATTTCAATCTTTTCCTGCTCTCCTCAGCCCTGGTTTCACTGCTGGGAAGGAGCAAAAGCTGATGTTTGGTGTGGAGTGGGAGGAGAACTGGGCAGTTCGAGAGCAGGAGGTTGTTCCTCGCCCAAAGCGCTGGAGTGGGTGACAGGAAATATTTTGCTGTGTGGCCCCTGTGTGGGTGTTTTCCCAAGGAATGTGTAAATTCATGCTGCCTCCATGGGAGTGCTCCCCCTCAGCCCCGCTCAGGAACTCCAGGCCTGGCCATGTCCTTGCAGCTTGAACATCTTTGTTTCCTTCAGGAGCTTTCCAAGCTCCAGGCTCCATCCCACACTCATCTCCCAAACAGATCTGCCAAGTTTTGTGCTGGGGTCGAGGCAGGAAGAAAAGAAATTCGAGCAAGTCTGCCTGAAAACGCAGACTGAACAGCCCCCAGCTGGAGTTTTTGTCCAAGCTTCTTCCCCCTTCAGCCGCCGGGTGCAATCAAGACGTGGCCTCATTTCAAAGACCGCCTTTCCTCACGTTTTCTCTGCCTCTGCTTTTCTGGAATCAGTCTGGTGCTGAAGGAAACTTGGACAGTTTCTGCCGCTCTGCTCGGAGCCCTGAACCTCAGCAGAAGTTCACCGAATGCAGCAGTGAGAGCTTCAGGAGCAACTGGATTCATGCGGGGAAGGAAAGACAGAGATTTCTTCATGCTTTGTCTAATAATGAAATTACTGCAGCTGGGCCTGCTACCACTGCCTTGATAATTCTGACAAGCATCTTTGGGAACCAGGAAATTCAGCTGCACACCTGAAACGTGCTGATTTTTTTTCTTNCAGGAAACCCATTGAGAAAAAGCAAATCTGGGGCACGAATAATAGCAGGCTGCAAAAAGGCTGCAAAAAAGAGCGAGCCGGGCTGTGGGCCCCATGCAAGGTTTACCAAAAAGCCTCAATTCCCGTGTTTTGTTCCTCGGTTTCACATGAAAAATAAAGCCTCTTGCTGAACAGATTTCCCCAGAGGCAACATCCTCTGAAGGTCTCCTGCCTCTTGCAGGGAAATCTCTGCTCATCTCGGCGCTGAGGCTCTGCCTGTGTTTTACAGCAGCCAGCAAAGCGAGATTTGGGGTTGTTTGTCCATCCCAGACTGGCACGAACAGCTCGGGGTCAGAGCAGGGGGAATGAGCCAGCCGGGAGTGAAAAGGAAATATAGATTTATATATTGTTTATTGTTGTTTATATATTGTTTTATACATCCCTCCGAGACTCTAAAGCGTTCTGGACGCTGCCCAAGAGAGGAAAAGCAGCATTTTTGCCCATCTGGGTGGCCCAGCTGAGCTGCAGGTTGGGATTGGGATTTTTTGGGACTGGAAAGGGAGCAGGCTTGGGGGCACTCCTGGGAAGGGGCTGTGACAGGGACAGGAGCTGCAAATCCCCCTCTGGAAGTGGATCTAGGCTTGGCCAGCCCCGTGGACAGAGGGAGTGAAGGAAAAGTCTCCTGCCAGCGCTCTCAGGTCCCGCGGTCACTGACCAGCAGGAACCTTGGGGTGTTGATGCTGCCCTGCTGCGTTCCCAGGAGCAGCGTGCAGACACAGCCTGGCTGAGCTGTCCCTGAAGGGCTGGGAGGATGCTCCGGCCCGATTCACCTCCCTGGCATTTATTTCTCCCCAATCCCAATCCCCCACGTTGGATTCGAAACCTTTAATACCCTCAGGAAAGGTTAAAATCGCAGGGAGACCTGACAGCAATTCCTCTTCCTGCAGCTTTTCTGAACCGATCCTTCTCTCTCCCTTTCTCCCCGGGAACAAAGGGATTTGCTCTCCTCCCTTGGACTCTCCCCAAGCCTTTCTCACTCCGCTCTGGGAATTCTGAATCGGGACCACACCGCGACGCTTTCCAGCGGGCACTGACTCCGTGGTCAATAGCAAACGTGTTCTGATTTTGTCCCCTTGATTAATTCTGTTAGGGAGGTGATGAACTGCGCCCCTGACCTCCCCTCCCTGCCTGTCAGGGCCTTTCAGCGGCTCCAGGCAGCCTTTAAGCAACTCGAGTAACTCAATCATCCCCGCAGAGCCTTTTTGTGGCCGGGAATTGAACATCCCTTGTCCTCGGTGGGGAAGGGAGATTAATGACTCGGGGATTTCAATATTCATGGCGTGGGGAGAGGTGATGGAGAGACCTGCAGCACCGCTGGGCAGCCTCACCTCTGCTCCTGGCCAGGGAACGGTGTGGGAAGGGAGAAATTGCTTTGTTGTCCTTCCTGTGCTGTGCGGGACGTGCTGGTGAGGATTCTGCAGTGTTCTCCTCGGCAGATTCGCTCTTGGCTACCGGAACACCGAGATCCCACAGTTCCTACCCCTCCATTCACTGCGCTAGCAAGGGGTTCGCTTGGCAATGAAATGGTAAATCCTCTCTTCGTGGTTCCGTGGATGTTTTTTCCTTCCCCTTAACACCTGAAGAAGTCTCACAAATCAGACAGAAGCCCTTTCAATTTATTTTCACTCTGATTTAATCAGGGCAGCTCTGGAGGAGCTACACCCTGATCAAAGCAGAGCAAAGGCAGCGTGCGCTGTCTCAGTTTAGCTGGTGTTTTTATACATACATGTATAAAATGCCTGCTCAAAGAAGCAAGGCAACCAATTCCTGAGCATCCAGAGCTCCCTGGAATCACGGCGCCCTTGTGGATGTTCAAACCCCTCCCTGCCTGGATTTTTTCACTGCCTAAGGTTCTCCAGGGGAGATCGTTCCCAAAATCCGGGTGCCTGAGCAAGTTCTCTGCACACTCACCCCGACTCCTTTGTGATGGAAATTCGGCCGCCTGCCGAGGGAGAGGAAAATCGATCTGATTCTCTGCGCTCATGCTGGTCTCAGCTGGGGGAACCTGAAGGCAGAGCTCTGGAGATTCCCCCTGGGACTCCCCTGGGGTTCCCTGGGAGGCTCAGCTCAGAGCCTTGGCCCCCTTCACTGAGCAGCGCCTTTGTGCTGCCTGGCACGGGGGACCCCCAGCCCAGCCCCAAATCTCATTTGGGAGCCCGAATTCCGGGAGGCATCGAGGATTCCGCAGCGGGATCGACCACCAGCAGCCAAGAGTTGAAACCAACCCAATCGCCCAGACTCGGCAAAGTTAAAATAAAACCCACCCGGGAAGAGTCTGAATTTGCCTCCTGGCTCCACGGCGGCAGCGCAGGAAGCAGGGCTGCAGATGGCCAGGCTTGTTTCTCTCGGGGTGTCACCCACTGCCTTCTGCGTGAGGACATTCTGTTGGTCGGGGTTCAGGCCTGCGTTTTTCACTTTACACAAACAGCTGAGAAAATTCAACAAACAAATTCAAGAAAATTTGGCAGATTCCTCGGAACTGGGGCGAGAAGGGGCTGCCAGAGCTTCTCTGGGCCCTGCTGCCCCAAGGCAGGATCCGCCTCCACCGACCCCTTGCTGGGAAAGCCTGTTCCCTTCATGTGATGAACTTCCAACCAAACCAGTTATTTATTTATTCCTCCAACAACCCTCCAGCTTCTCCTCATGGCTGGCTGCAAACCAAGCTGCTGGTTTAGCTATTAAATAAAGCAGTGGTCAAAAAAAAAAAAAAAAAAAAGAAGACAATTTATGGGATTTGTACAAATCAGAAGGGAAGGGGGATGGAGTCCCCTTGTAAGTCACCCACGAGAGCAGCTGTGCATAAATAAATATTTATGGGATTGTTTCAAGTTGCAGCCAGCTCTGTCTCCAACTTCCCCGTTTCTGTCTTTAATCTGCCACGAGGTTTGCAGCAGATCACAGAGCTGACATTCCAGCAAATAACTGCAGCTCTCAGGTGTCACTGCTGCTCCATCCCCCAATTCCCTGGCGCTGGTTTTCATGGATGTGGCAACAAAACAGGAAAGCTGGAGCTGGCAAAGTAAGCACAGATCTGCAGCTCAGCCTCCTACCAACTATTATCCATGCAGGAGCTGAACTAATTCAAATTTCTACCACCTTAGCTGAGCTTGGTGTCCCTCTCAGATCAGGTTTCATCAAGCGTTTTACAGCAGCGTCATGCACGGATTTATCATTCATTATTTGGCCATTAAATGGAGAAAATAATTTAAAAATCCAAGCCACAACCAAACCAAGCAGAGTTGTGGTGTAGTTCCACCGTTCATTACAGGATCACAAATCCATGGAGGGGATCATTAATATGTTGCATTTAATTAGATCATGTACTGGTCACATAGTGGTGCCTGTAGTTTAAGAAAACAGATTGCTGATTACAGGGAATAAATGTAGAGATGGATCAGATTAGTCACGGAATGGATGTTCGTGCTGTCTGACCAGCCTTAAGAGGGTTCAAAAGCTCAGGTTGGGAGGTTCTGCCTTTTGTGCTGCTCCGTGCTGGTCAGAAGTGAAAACAGGGAACGCTGCAGGGTCTGAATCCATCTGAATCCCTGCCTGGATGTCCTTCCTCATGGGATCCATGCTTTATTTTCACATCCAAGCCCCCAGCTGCCTCTGTTGCTCTGCTTTCCCATCCGAGCCAAACTTAAGCTAAGTGATAAAGCAGAGGCAGGTTCCAGAGCCAGCTGCAGTGAAAAGTTCTGTGGGTTTTTTTTTCCACCCCACGGAAACCTCTCTGTGGTGTTGCAGGGAGGAGCAGCCCAGCCCAGCCCTGGCTTTGAGAGCAGCGCAAGGAAATTCTCTCCTGGTGAAGGGGGAGGTCTCCGGTGCCACTGCCACGACTCCAAAGGCCAGCCCTGCGCATCCAGCCCAGCCTCCTGCTGCTCCATTCCCCAGCCAGCCCCTGATGCCCTGCGGGAAGGGCCAGTGGCCAGCAGAAAACAGCCAGAGCTGCTCTTCCCCAGGACAGGAGCACTCGTGGGAAATCCTCACGGGGGATCATCCGCTCCTGGTCACCTGCCTCACTGCAGTGCCTCCTCTCTCCACCCCAGCACAGCTCCTGGCCCGATTTGCTTTAAACCCTTAAAGGGAGCCGTGAGGAGCAGCAGAGCTTTGAGGCACAGAGGGTTTAGGAAATCAGCTCAGCCCCCTGTGTTTCCCTGCGCTTCCCACTGCCAGTTCCCAGCGCTTGGCAGGGCTGAGTGCCTCGGCAGCAAAGACTGCAGAGCCTGCAGAACAATTCCCTGCCATCACCAAAGATCTTCCCCCTGACTCTGGATCTGTGCCTCTCTCCCAAACAACCCTCCCCACTGTGCCAGAGAGCTCCTTAAAAAACGCGTTGAGTCACACAAGTGGCTTCTTCACTCCTCTCTCCTTGCATGCACTTGAGTCCCTCTGATTTTTTAATTTTAATCCCTTTGCTAGGCACACATGGCACTGCTGGAAATGGCACAGAAGAAGTGCTTTGTACCAGGAGTGGAGAGCTGAGCTCAGATCCCATTGCAGACCGGCCTGGCACAGCCCTCCTGGGCTTCAAAACATCATTGTGGGTGTTGGGATCGTCCCAAAAATTTAAATTTGGATCCTTTCAGTTGTCCTGATGAGTTCCTGTTCTCATGGAGAGCCGGGAGAAGGCCTGACAGGCTCAGGATAGGCTGAGCCTTCACTAGGAATATCAAAGTTCATCTTAATTTTACATTTGCCACTCAAATCAGTGCCTCGATCCCCCCCGGTCATCTGTTCTTCCTGCAAGCTCTTCTCTCAGCTGAGACGTTCTCCAAGCCTTCCTGCCCCTGTGCCTGAAATTGAGAAGACTTCCCATCAGGTTATTCCCAAAACCCCAGAACTTTTCACTGGCTGGCTACGGAGCGTGCCTCTTTTATCACTTGGCTTTAGTTTGGCTCAGAAGGGAAAGCCGAGTATCAGACGCAGCTGGGGGGCTCGGATGTGAAAATAAAGCGTGAATTAGACTGATTCCACGAGGAAGGACACCCCTGTCCAGGCATGGCCCTGGCCGAAGGGATCCCTCGGAGCTGGAGCACAGAAGGAGCCGTTGGCAAAGCAGGGGGAGCCAAGCTCTGGGAATTCTTGCACCGCCTGCAGGGAGAGGATCTCCCGCAGCCAGGATCACCTTCCCAGCTCTCCAGCAGTGGAATCCCCCGCGGATAAAGGCCAGGGACCAGCTCTGACTCCAGCAGAGAGCTGGAATGGCCCTGCAGAGCTCTGCTGGCGATGCTGGCTGGGTTTTACATTCACGGCCTCCTTCCTGCCACTCCCACCCCGCCACATCCCCTGGAGCGGAGCTCTGGACAACAACACCCAGGGACACCACGACCTGCGGGGACACTGGGGGCTCTGGCCACGGTGATCCTTTCAGAAAAGGATAATTCCAAGTCCCGGCATAGAAGATGTCATTACAACTGCTTTAATGCGGTCATAAAACACAGACAAGCTTTGAAAGCTCATAATTCTTTCATAGAGATATTGTTTAAATATTTAATGCCCACATTAATGATATTCTAATCCTTTTGGAATATGTGAATTTGCACTCATTTGCATTAATTTTGACTTGCTGGCAGTTTTGTTAAATCACATTAGAAAGGGGCCATAGACAATGGCTGGCTGTCAGTGGGGTGTTTGTTAATTCTCACCACAACGCCTGTGCCAGCACCACCAGTGCCTTAAAAGCAGCCTTTTGTGCAGGGACAAACTCCAGAAAAGAAGATAGTGTTTCCTTTTTAATAGGGAATGGGAATCCTCTTTTTTTTTTTTTTTTTAATTTTTAAAATTTAAATTCTAAAGTGCTGTTTGAGATCCCAACTCACTGGGAGCACTTCTCCTCCTGCTGAAGGCAAAAGTTGGGCTGAGTCTCTGCTCCTAACCCATCTACTTTTGGCTTCCTGGGCTCCTAGGCCATGCAAATTCTTTATTTGAACACCTGCACTGCCTCTATGACACATCCAGCCCAGAAGTGACCTCGGGGTGCTCAGCCCAGCGTCATGCCTGGCGTTAAAAAGCACATTTCTGCAGCCTGGGGCCATCAGCTGGGTCCCTGGGTGAGGATTGTCCCTGGCCCGTAGCGCAGCAGGGGTGGGAAATGCTCCTGACCCTGCCAGGGCTTCCCACGAGCTCGGGGTTTTCATTTCCAGCCGCTGCCAGACGTCATCACCCCGGCGCAAAGGGGAAGGGGGGCTGGGGCTGGGCACTTTGGGGGCGGAGGAGCCACCCCAGGAGGCTGGGACAGCGCAGGGGCACCCCCAGGGCCAGGCTCCCCCACGGAACCAGGGTTCTCTGGTACTTTCTCAGGTCTGCTTTGACTCCAGCCCATGACGGGGCACGTGCAGCGATGGGGTTTGAGTTGGGATTTTTGACACACACGGACCACGCTTTGCCAGCCAAAGGCTCCACGCCACACCTGAGAGGAGCTGTTCTCAGGGGCACAGAGCGCACCCCAAAACACACCCAGGAGGGGCTTGGCAGGCAGGAAGCTGCTCCCAGCTGTGGGAATCTGCTCCTTGTCTCTCCATACCCTTTATTTCCCCTTCAGACTGCTCCTGGAGATCTCCAGATTGGCCCAGCACGTGACAAATGCACCTGCCTGGATATTCCCTGGGCCCCCTGGGAGCTGCAGCTACTCCTGCCCTGTGGATCTGCTCCAATTATAAACCTCCATCGAGGAATCGATAACTTTGTTTTCCCAGCACCTCCAGCTGGAGCAGGAGGGGGTTGGCAGAGCTCGGAGGGCTCATCTGGGCCAGCAGCAGCACATTCCCACATCATCCAGGCCCCCAGCTGCATTCTGAGGCTTGGAATCGCAGGCACAGCCCCAGGGAGGCCTGGCCTCATCTGGATGTTCCTGCCAGGCATGGAGGGGCTTGTGGCAAACGCCAGGGATAAACTCTGGCGTGGCTTTACATTTAAAATTTGCCCTGATAAAGCCCGGCTTAAAGATGCTTGGGGCAAACTGGGTGGGGCTTTGGGGGCTAAACTCCACCAGGAGGGGACGGTGATGCGCTGAAGGTTTTCCCTCTTGTCCCCTGCCCCAAAACTGTCCCCCTGTCCCCTGTCTGTCCTGCTCCAGTTCCCAGTGACACTTTTATTTTATATCCAGCCCTGACCTCCTCTGTGAGCCATGGGATCTTTACCAGGAAGGGACAGTGGTGGGCTGCACCTCCTCCTCCTTTCTCCCTGCCCCAAAACTGTCCCCTTTTTGTCCTGCTCCAGTTCCCAGTGACATCTTTATTTTATTTTCAGCCCTGATCTTCCCCTCTGTCCCTCATGTGGGGACAGTGGTGGGCTGCACCTCCTCCTCCTTTCTCCCTGCCCCAAAACTGTCCCCCTGTCCCCCTGTCTGTCCTGCTCTGCTTCCCTGCTCCCGTTTTACATTCAGCCCTAATTTTCTCCTCTGCCTCCCCACGTGATATTTCCATTTGGACGCTCTCCTAACGACCTTTGGCTGAATCTATGTCTTAATAACATCAGGATGTCTCTAACAAGTGTCTGCTGATATATGCAAGAACCTTCTGCTCCGGACTTTAATCATGAATAATAGAAACAATTTACGAGGCCCGAGGAGAGCCAGTTATGAATCTCCCAGCTCGGAGCAGACAAGATAAAGCAGATGAAAAGGACACATCGACCATTTACTTATTTTAAAAGGTTTGTTTGCTCTGGCAGCACGTGAGGGATGATCAAACACCTGTTAGCTTGTTCAGCCCCTTATCTCCCCGGTTTGCTGCCTGATGTGGCATTTTTTACACCCCTCCAATCTGGATTTATGGCAGCAGGGAAACCTTCAGGAGCAGGGTTTGGAGATTTGTTACCAGGGGATTTAGTGAGGTTGCGAATGCAGGTGTCAAGAGTGGCAGGAGCGACACAGAAAGGGGAGGAGACAGGAAAACACAACTTTTCAGAAGAAAATCCACGCATTTCCAGCAGGGAAATCAGTGGCATCCTCACTGCAGCGTTCTCTGTGTCTTACAGAAGGAGCTAAAAAATGGCAGGCTTCCACTGGGGGACTGTGCCCCAAAGCCCTGCAGGAAATTCTGCTCAAAAAGGAGTTTAAGAGCTGCAGGGAGGGAATTTGGTCACCAAAGCCACACCTAAATCCTAAATAAGGTTTGGAAACCTAAACACCAAAGAACCAGCTCCGGGCACAGCTCTGGATTTGTTACTTTTGTTCTCTTGCTTCTACTAATTCCTATTTATTTCTATTTTTGGTGCTGGTTTTACAAGCCCAGTAATGGAGAATTCCTATTGATTCCTATTTGGGTGCCAATAAATCCCATTAAAGGTAAATTGGCCAGTTTGGTTAAAATTAACCTTTCAGGTCAAAGCCTGGGATGGTGTTGAATAAATCCCATTTTATGAGCAGCTGGACAAGGTCATGGACACGGGTCTGGAGCAAAATTCCTTTTCCTTTTGCAGCTGGGGAACAACTGGACCCACCCCTTGTGCTTGCACTGGAAGGTATTTCTGAAAACAAGAAAAGCTGAACGAGCTCCAGGAATCCTGAAAAACCCATTTCTTCCCTATCTGATCCCTCTTTTAATAATGCAGAAACCCAGTTCCATTCTAAATACAGAAAGTGCTGATTCCATTCACAGCCCAGCATTTGAGTGGGAAAATGAGATTTAATCTACGAGGGGAAGATGCTGAAAGACAGAAAGTTCACAACAAATAACTCAGTGCAAGGCTTGGTAATTAAACAATTTCAGAGCAACATTTGCTCTGGGTGCTTTCTGCGAAGGAAAATGAGCTGTTTATGAAAACTGAAATCCATTATTTATTCACAGCAACTTCAAATAACTTCTTTACAGTTAAATATATTTAACTCTGCAATTTAATGCTGTCCTGAATTGCCCTGTCTGGGTTTGCTGTGGTTCTCCTTTGGCTTCCCATCCTTTTTGGGGATGAAGGGAGAGTTTCCTTTTTATTTTTGGTGGGTTTTTTTGGCCTCCGCACTGCATATTTCCAAAAATAAAATAAACTGGTTTGAAATATACTTCTCAATCTTATACGTGATCCTTTTTTTTTGCATCTGCTTGTGACCAAAGTACAAATTTTTCAGAGTTTCAGTCCCTTCAGACCTTTTAATTTCCTCCCCTCAACAGACTGATAAGGATTAATAATAACACCTGACACAAAGGCAACAAGGAGAGATAAGTTATTACAATTCGGGGACAGCAGCGTCGTCCCTGCCTTTAGAGATGACAGAAAATGCAGGGAAAATTACGGATTTTTTGCCAACAAAAGGTTTTAAAAAACCCTGCTGAGAGATGAGATCAACTGGTGGGGAGAGGAGAGAGTGGAGCCAGTGTAAAAATCCCTCCCCGGCACAAACTGTGGCCCCTGGGAGGGAAGGGACAATGCCTCAGACCTGCTTTTCCTGGGGGTAATTCCAAAAGGGAAAGTCAGGTGGATGGATGGAGCCAGGCAGAAAAAAGATTTGGGGGAAAAAAATGTCCAGGACCAAAAAAAAACCCTCCTGAAAAATCAAGTGAAAGCCTCTGTTTCCTGTGCTGGGGTAAATCCCTGGATTTTTAAGGCCAGGAAGGATCATTCAGCTCCAGTTCAGGGCCCAATTCAGGCTGCTCAAACCCATCCCGAAATTCCAGCATCTCCCCCACAATTCCTGATGGAAGGACAAGGCACTTTCCATGGAATGCTTTCACCCAGCTGCAAATCCTCCTGGTTCAGGACAAATCTGGAGTTGGTCTGGCTCACATTACAGCCTCTTTCCCCTCCTTTTTCCTCGGAGAACACAAAGGAATCCTCAAGCTGGGATATATCCCAATATTTCTGCCAGAGCAGGGGCTTCGGTCCAACCATCCCATGTTAGAGCTTAGTGCCCTACAAACACGCCATGGGATGTCACAGGGTCTCTCCTGTTTCTTCCTGCTCGCCACTTTCCCCATCAAAATTGGCTTTTTTTTCCTATAAAACACTGGAAAACTCCAAAAAACCTGACAGCTCTACCAAACCTCTGGGATTTGTGCCTGGTGGGATAAATCCACAAGGGAAGAAAGAATTCTCCAGAGCCACCCTGCCAGCCCTTATTTAATGCCGGCACTGAGGGAGTTAAAGCAGAGAGGAAGAATCCTCTGCAGGAGGAAAGCACTCCAGGAATTGCTGGATGGGTGACCAAAATAACTCCAGAATTCCTGGCAGCCCAAAGCTGGGGTGAGGGCTGCGATGATGCTCCAGCACCATCAACCAGGAGCAGCCAGCAGCCTTTCCCTCTGCTGTGATCCTGCCTTTCCTGGAAGCAGCAGAACATCACCAAAGTGTGCGGGAAGGAGTGAAAAGCCCAGGAAAAACCTCTGGATTCGCCCACGGGATTTTCCCTGACCGAGGGAGGGGAGCGCTTTTCCAGGTCGGGTTTGTTGAAATGCTTTTTTAGAGGAGCCCTAACCAGCTCAACTCCCAGGCTGCTTGAATGCCTTAAAAATGATGGGATGGGAATAGAAGAGGAGCTAAAACTCCAGGAGTCTGGGAGCTGGGGGCGACGGAGCAGCTCTGGGCAGATGTCACACATTAAAAAGTGGCATAAAATGGAATTTCGCGGGGCGCATCCTGTAGAGAACCCAGATCTCTTTTCCCTGGGGAAGCAGCAGCACCAAATCCCTGCGAGGGCTCCTGTGACGGGGCCAGCAGCTCCTGGGGGGAGCCCGTGTCCTCAGCAGCAGCCCTGGTGTCCCTAAAGCAGGGCCCTGGGACCGGGAGCCGGCATCCCGTTGCCATGGGAACAGCAGGAGGATGCTCAGAGCTCTTGCCTGGGTTAGCACAACAAGTGGAGCTGCGGATCAAAGCTCTCCTGACAGGAGCCAAATCCAGCAGCAGCCTCACAAACTCCTCTTGTGGAGCTGTGAGCTCGGCCTTGGAGGGTTTTTCCCAGACATTCCCAGAATCAAGGACTGGCCTGGGTTGGAAGGGACATCGACACCTCCAACCTGGCCCTGGGCACTGCCACTGCTGCTCTGGGAAATCCATTCCAGGGCCTCCCCAGCCTCACAGGGAAGGATTTTTCCCTAATTTCCAATCTAAACCTCCTCTCTGTCAGACCCCTCTGGGGCCAGGCCGGTCTTAGAACACTGGGGATGGCAAATTATGGATTTTCAGGGGGCACAGAGCGATGCGGGCAGTGCCAGGCTGGGTTTCAGAGCGGGCTCAGAGAGGGAAAGCCAGGCCTTGACACCATCACAGAGCCCACAAAGCCTGGTTTAGCCCTGCAAATCCAGCCCTCATCAGGGCACTCCCACGCTGTGGATTCTTGGCTGCAGACATGAAATATTAATGTGCAGGGACTGCAGGAGAAGCAGCCACGTACTCAGAGGCTGTGGAGGTGACAGCAGAGGGTTCCAAGGCGTGCCTGCAGCCTCTGCCGTGGCAACGGGGGGAAATGCAGGTGAGACAGGAGCCAGCCTGTGAGCTCGGCATTTCTGAGCCTGAATTTCAGCTCGCTGACCATTGCCGGCTCCTTTCCCAAGGGAAAGCTGCCAACAGTTTCTCTTTCCAAAACATCTCTCTCCGTGTCTCAGCACAGGCTCAGCAAACAGTGTTCCCTTTGCCAGAACAACTGTCCCAGGGGTTGTTTCCTACTCCTGACCCAATGGAGAGCAGTGTCAGTGCCATGGAGCAATAACAGACCTTTTTACACAGCGTGTTCTAAAAGAAACTGTTGGAATTGCAAAGAAAGCTTCTTTCTCCTCTGATAACTCCATGGAATCAATCTATTCCGTGTCCTACTGTGACACCTGGAGAGAGGTGGGGGACGCCCAGGGACAGCAGGGCTGGCCAGAGCCCGCCAGGAACGGCAGCAGGGGAGGGGTTCCCTCCTTGTCCCTGATTCACCCTGGAAAAAGCCAAGCCCTGAGTCAAGGTGGCAGCCTGAGGAGCAGCGAGAGCGGAGCCATCTGCTCAGTCTGGGACAGAGCTCACCCCCCTGCTGCTCACAGCCGGGCTGGGAAAACGGGAGGCGCTGGGAAGGGCTGTCCCTGCTGCCCCGGGGGCACCAAATCTGCTGAAAATCAAGGGGCAGCCCGCACGGGGCTGATTTATCCCCAGGGACAAACCATCCCCGGCAAAGCTGGGCCCTGCTGAGGGAGCTTAGAGGGAAATCCTGGCTGAGATCTTCTCCTGCTTCACTCTCAGCCCGTTCTCGGGGTGGGATTTATCAGCTCTGCCCTTTGCACTCTGCTTTTCATTAATACCAATATAGACTCTGCAATTCTTTACAGCCCTCATTACCCAAGTCAAAATAAAAGCAAGAAGCCTTAATGAGCTGCTAAGGTTGCCAAATGGAACAGAAGCTCCGAAGAGATACCACAGAGTGAGAGCAATTTTTAAAATAAAGCTTTTGGGTTAAGGCTTAAAGGAAAAGAGGCACCAGGCTTGGAAATCTGGATGCTGAGATTCTTCCAAGCATCTCCATTTCCTATTTCTATCTGATTAGAACACTGAGTTCAAAAGAAAAGCAGAACACAACAGTAGGATTATTGAAATAAGTCCCGATTTCCTTATAATTAACAGCTACACTAGGACTTGATTTAATTGTTTCTGGCTTCATAAACGATCCCAAAACTCAGCTGGAAAATGAAAATACAAGCCTGGACTGGCACGGCTGGAGCAAAGTTGAATTTAGCACGCTGGGGGACAGGAAAAGAATAGATATTCATATGAAAAATGCCACTCAGCCTCTTTTTTTCCAGAGCCATCCCACTAAGTGCAGGCCTGGCCCCCTGCCAGGGCTGCTGCACTGAGGGTCACGGTGCCTCCGGAGCAGCCCGAATTTGCTCTCTGCTGAGCTGCCGCCATTCGATTGTGAAATCTGGTGGATCTCCACCACCCCCAGGGCTGGAGCAGGGGCTCCTGAGCCGCTGCTGGAAGCATTTGCTGGGGGTCTGCACCTCCAGATTTCCCAGGTCTGGGGGATATTTCTGTGCACGCTCGGCAGTCGTGGAATCCGGAGTGGTTTGGGTTGGAAGGAACCCCAAATCCCATTCCCATTCCACCTCCCACTACCCCAGCTTGCCCCAAGCCACGTCCTTGAAATCCTGAAGGTTTTTTTTTTCCTGCTGGCCCAACAAGTGGGACGTGGAGCGTGGCAGATGAGCTGGGATATGTTGGGAAGGCAGAGCTGGGGACGGGGAGAGGCCCAGAGGCTTTGGAAAGGACAAGAAGTGCGGCAGATTTCTGCAGGAGCCCCCTCAGAACCTCCCCAGAACCTCAGGCTGATGCTCCCAGCTGGACACGGAGCTCCCATCGGGCTTTTTCCTCCTTTCCCACAGCTGATCCCTCTTTTCTGGCCTGGCTCTCTGCAAAGAGCCCCCGCTAAGGGCTCCTGCATCCCCTGACAGCCCCCCCGGCCCAGGACGGTGGAATTTGCTCAATTCCTGCTCCTAAAGGCAGCCAGGAAGGGCAGGGACCCTCCGGGTGTGCTGATAACCATGCCTGTGCTAATTGACATTTGGATGTCCTTCCCAAGCAATCCACAGACGCCTGCCCAGAAAGCTCCCTGCAAACTGCGGCCGTGCTGCTCCTCGGTTGGACACAGGATATTTTCCTGTGAAATTTGCGTATTTCTATTTTTCCTGGGGTTTCTCCCCCCCACCTTTTTAAATTTATTTAGCTATTCCACAGAGTCCCGGGAGCAACTGGCACTCTCACACAAGGATAAATGATCCTGTGTGATCCCGACTGAAGACACTTAAAATCAGATTTAGGAGCATCAGGAGGGCTGGGAAAGAAAAGATTTCATTGACTTCCCCACCAAGCTCTTCCTTTTTTAATCAAAAGGGCACAGAATTCTTTACAGGAGAAGAAACAAAAAAAATTTCCAAGGACCAATTGAATTTATTGGGAAAAAAAAGCACAGCCAATCTTAGAAATCCTCACGGGTGGAGGCGCTGATAGATCCCAAGATTTGTTGGTCTGGGACAAAGTGAAGTATTCAAAAATGCCTAAACAAAGGAAAGAAAGCATTTTGTGAGCAAACAAATTATTTCAGCTTGGCCTAAGCCACTTTTTTATTATTATGATTTTTTCATTTTCCAGCTTGCCCAGCTCCAGGTCACAGCTGTGGCCTTTGCTGTGGTTCCTGTGAGCAGCTCATCCACGGGGCTCCGTGCAGCACGTGGGTCCTTGCAAGGAGAAATTCTGTCAGTGCCAGGAGAGCTGCAGTCCCTTGTGGGCCCGACATTTCTGAGCCTGAATTTCAGCTCGCTGACCATTGCCGGCTCCTTTCCCAAGGGAAAGCTGCCAACAGTTTCTCTTTCCAAAACATCTCTCTCCGTTTCTCAGCACAGGCTCAGCAAACAGTGTTCCCTTTGCCAGAACAACTGTCCCAGGGGTTGTTTCCTATTCCTGACCCAATGCAGAGCAGTGTCAGTGCCATGGAGCAATAACAGACCTTTTTACACAGCGTGTTCTAAAAGGAACTGCTGGGATTGTAAATAAAGCCTGAATTCTCTTCTGACATCTCTATGGAGTCAATCCATTTTGTGTCCTACCGTGCCAGAGCTCTGAGCAGGGGATGGATTTTTTTATCGAAGGCTGATTTTGTGGCTGGAGGGGGGATCCCAGAGTGGCCCCGTTTTATGCCCAGAGCCCCCAGAGCTGCTGTGACTTCATTCAGCACAGGGATGGAGGCTGCTGCTGCAGCTCCTCCTTCCCTGACCTCCTCCAGAGGGAAAAGCTTTGTCTCCATCCTTATTAAACCCATTAGGGCTCGCTGGGAGTGTTTTGTGTCAGTTCCTGCTTGATTAAAATCCTCAAATGATCAGGAACAATAAAAGAATGCATCTCCCCCCGGTGCCAGGGCGGGCACAGCGGGCACGGGGACAATGGGACAAGGCAGCTGGCAATTATGGAAACTGTAATTCCTCTAATGAGCCTTGGACAATACAGTCCACAAATATATTTACATATATTTCTAGTTGTTTCTATTTTATACGTTAGTTCCTTTTATATCTAGTTACATTTTCATAAATAGATATAAAATGAATAAATAATTACATCTTTTTATATT
>WBMY01008967.1:0-78230 GCA_013397315.1 Donacobius atricapilla
TATTATATTATATTATACTATTATATACAGTAGAAAAATTGAGTGGTTGTTATGAAATTCTGAAGTAGTAGGGAAAGCTTGGCTCTCACCTGTTCAGCTGATTAACACCTTGAGCTCTTTCTGTTTGTAGACCTAACAAAAAAAAAAAGAAAAATTAAATTAAATACACTAAATTATGTGAACAAAACTGTTATAGATTTGCATTTATTTAGCCTGATTTTACTTATCTGAAAATCATTCAGGTTGTCCTTTTTTTTGAATTGCATTTATGATACCAATTCAAGCTTTGATCTTAAATTACACTTTTGGGGCCTGGAGTAATAACAATTTTGGATTACAAGGATCCAGTTCTTATCTACATACCAAACAGGTTGTTTGTAGTGCAGTTTGTTCAGTGAATATACTCAAATTTAGAACAGGAAGATTGATAAAGGTAATCAGCAAATACCGTATTGGCTTAGAATAAAGATGAAAGCAAAATGCACCTGACTCAGTAAAGATAGGAGTTAAATGCCAGATTATCCACATAAGTGTGTCAGTAAAGGAATTTCATGCATGACAGATGCTAGAATGGGCATTAAAATGGTCAGGACAAAAATCATTAAGTGCCCCAATAATGCACATTGGGATAACGCATACGTAGGATGTCACAGGCAAATTCCCTCCCGCTTCAAAAAGTTATTTACATGCTCAAAGTCAGGCTTATATGTGAACGAGATAAAAAACATTAGGCAGTTTATTAACACTCACTTGAGGTGCCTACTCTAGGTTTAAAAAGCAAAACCTTATCATACTACCAACACCATGAAACTCAAAAGTGTGATGAAATGACTGGACGGAATTTTATTTCTTTCAAAGAAAAATGTAGCTGGAGAGGATGATAGCCATAACCCAGGTCCTACACAGGTCTTGCCCATCAAAGCTGCAAGGAAAGAAAATTATAGATGTACTGAGAGGTAGGTACTGTTACTATTCCTATGGTGACTGATGTGGAGCTTCATTGAAGAAAATGATATTACAGAATCACAGAATGGGTTGGGTTAGAAAGGACTATTAAAATTAATCTGCTCCAACGACTTTGCAATGGGCAGGGACACCTTCAACTGGACCAGGTTGCTCAGAGCCCAGTGCAACCTGGCCTTGACTGTTTCCAGGGATGGTATTCTCCCACTTGAGAAATGAAGTTTTGATACTTGAGCCAATCTAGGCTACTTAGAAGAATGTAGGGATCGATAAGCATTTGGATATGAGCAAGACAGAAAAATCGCTGTTGTTCACTCAATATGAAATATCTGAAGCAGAGAATTTCCATTCCTTAATCTAAGTACAAAGTAGCCTTGTACCTGCTCTCCAGCTTCAGATCATAGGAGAAAGAAGTTTGGCAGTGATGTAGAGACTCTCAGCCTGCCCCAGTCATAAGCTTTAGGTTTCTGATTCAGGACAGGCAAAACATAATCCTACTTGAATATGCAGTCCATGAAAATCCTCAGCTAAACACTGGTGATAGGAAGTCCCAAAATACAGGCAAAGTAAACTGTAAAAAGCATCACAAATGTTTGAAATTTTGCTGTTTGTGTTAAAGCGATCCAAGTTGAGCATGCTAAAAGCAAGGTGAAACTACCAAGGATTTTTATTACTGAAAATGTAATATTAACCTCAGAATTATTGGCATGTATTTTTTAGAATGGTGGGGGGTTTTTATATTTTTATGTTTGGGTATGCCTTGTTGTGGCTTAAAAATCTTCCAAAATGAAATCTTCTGGTATGGTGCCTATGAATTGTATCCTTTATTAATTAAGTGAGCCATGAACCAAGTGTCCTTTTTCCTCCCCCACTGGCTGTTCACTTCATGTTTATCCATTTCTTGTCTTTCCTCTTTGCCTCCTGTCTGTCTGCTGTGCCCTTTCAACTCCTGCAGGGTCCATCCCCTTCCTTGCCTGCCCACACAGAACCAGGCTCTCAAAAGGGCTCTTCAATACCACCATAATGAAGGTTAAGCCAAGATAAATAAAACCCCCACAAACCAACTGTGAACTGATTCTTGTGGTGCAGTCCCAGTCTTTGGCTGACTCACATCAGAAATCAGATGAAAGCATAATTTGCATATTTAAAAAATTTAAATTAGATCAATTTTGTTTTAAACCTGGATAATATGACACTCTGAGTATTCCTTGAACAACAGCTCTACAGGAAATTGATCTGTCAGCCTACTACATTCAAAAAATTGATTTTCTTTTCCTAAATGGAAACCTTTCTTTGAAAAGAATGAATTTAATTTGTGACACACTCAGTGAGTGTTCTGCATCCGATTCTGAGGTTTAAGATCTTTTAAATCAATAATAAAATAATTTTAATTTGGCTTAACTTTGTAAGACATGTGTACTTGTAATTTTCAAAGGTTGTGAGATAAGGAAGTTGTCCAGGACTAAGTCCTGAGTCATCTGACTTCTAGTTTGTCTGTTTTGGGCTCCTCAGTCTGTCTGATCAGAAAATTCCTGGATTTGAACCAACCAAGCTCAGACAAACAGAGTCAGAATTTTGCTCCAAACTGTCTGAGACCACCAGTCTGTGAAGAAAAATCATCATGTTATTATAAAACAGATACAGTCCAATAACAAATCCAGAGATTTAAACCTATAAAGCTTGGGGCTATAACCACTACCTCACCAGTGAGCTCTGTAATATCCTCATTCCCACATCTCCTTCCTCAACAATTTATTCTTGCTCCAGGTAAGCTTTGAGAAATTCTTCAACAGCACTAAAAGCTTCATGCAGTTCAGGGACACAACAGGTTAGCTAGTCTGGACTACAGGTATTCCAATATAACCCCTTTGTGTTGGCACCCTAGCTATTTATTGGTGCCTGAAATCCCTTCCCTTTCAAGTAAGAGCTCCTCCACAACAGCTCCATGCAGCACCAGTGGCACGACAGGAGGACATGGCCTCAAGCTGCATCAGGGCAGGTTCAGGTTGGATGTCAGGAAGAATTTCCTCACTGCAAGGGTGGTCAAGCACTGGAAAGGGTTGCCCAGGGAAGTGGTGGATCCACTGTCTCCCTGGGAATGTCCAAGAAATAACTCAACGTGGCACTTAGCTCTATGGTTTAGTTGACATGGTGGTGTTTGTTCAAAGGTTGGGCTCGATGATCTCAGAGATCTTTTCCAAGCTTTATTCTGTGACTCTAAGGTGCACTGTAACGTCAGCATAGTGATGATAACTCCAGCTGAGATAGTGTGATCACTTTTGGCTATCAGAGCTCACTGATTGAGAACCTTTGATTCAATTTCGTCACTCAATTACATAATTCTTAGAATTGCAGGGAAAAAAATATTGTGGAAGGAACCTCTTAAAATCATCTGGTCTGGTGCTCATGTGTTGCTCTCAGCAAATGAAGGTTCTTTGATAAACTTCCACAGAATTTGGAGTACATTTGTCACCTCTTGTAAATGCAAATTGAAATGTGTTAAACTGTCCCGGTGGTGATTTAGGAGTAGTTGCCTCGTTTTACAAGAGTACAGCACACAGAAGGTCAGATTACACGGGTCAGCTGGCCAGAAGTGTGTCAGCCCCATGCAGTCCCTCGAGCACAGGCAGTGGCATCAGCATGTCCACAGCCAGCACCCAGAAAGCCCGGGAGGAGTTCTCAGGCTGCACAAAAGACACTTCATACTGCTAATAATCCATAGCTAGAGGTAAAGGTTAAATGCTGAGCATTATCGTGATACAGTCCTTTATACTTCACTTAACTAATTGAATTTTGGTTAATTAACAATTTACACACCTGGAGTTTCAGATAAAATCTATTGTCCTGTCTGGCATTCTGGTTAAGTTGGAAATTACCTATACATCCTCTAGTTGTATTAAATAGGATTTACTTTGGACACAATTGCTATTAAGAATTATATAGGGATTTTTTTTGTTATTTTTTCAGAGCTCCATTTTCTAAACTGGGACTTCAGTAATTTTTTTATCCTTACACACACCTGAAAATAAATGAAATCCAGAAAAGTGAGATTAAATTGTTTTTATTATTGATTTTAAACTGTGCTTCTCTGTGCATAGCGTAAATTCTTACCCAGATACAAAAGTGAGAGACAGAAATGTGCCAGCCTATTTCACATTCGAAGCAGACACACCAGAGTCAGAAAACCAGATTGTTTTGCCCGTAACTGGAAGGCTGAGGAGCAAAATCTCATTAAGATTGGTATATGGAAGGAGGTTTACAAGCCATGCATATCCATGAACAGGTTAGTTTAAATGCCTGAGAAATAGATGGCTTTTCAAATATGTGGCTGACAGTCATGGGTTCAGAAATACAAACTAAATGAACTAAAAACTTGATATTCAGAAATAGATCTGTCTGGGAAATGGTGTTATGGAGAAATGAATCTGCATTCCAGGAAGACTGCTACTTAAAACCAGTTCTGATCTTCCCATGATTTGGTAACATGCATTTATCCCTAGCATCCTGGTGGATTTGGGTCTCATGCATGTCTTCTCATACGGCACCTCTGAAAATCTGATTTGCATGAAGTAATGCTTGCCTAAGGTATTTAAAAGATTTGTCAACAGAAGGAATATTACTGCTGAAGGAATATTCAAAAGGCTTAGGCTTTCATGCAGTACACTCTGTAAAATCACACTTACATGCTCATGAAAGTAAAGCACATCTTTCCAGTGGTTATTTCCAATAGCAAGTAGTTGGTGCCATTTTCTGATTTTGTTTGGTTATAATTGTCTGCTATATATATTATTTGCCCCTCTTGCTTTCTAAACCTTCTCAATGCCAGGTAACTGCATACATGTAGAGGAGAGGGTGGAAACAGAAATTACCCTTGATATTTGCTGCCAGCCCTTAGGCTTTTCCTGAAACCTAGGCAGAAAAAACCCCAAGACTAGTTTCTAACAGCCTTGGTTTTATAGTTTGGACTGGTATCTCAGGGGTATTTACTGGATAATTCATCTGAAAAATGAAGAATTGCCTTATTGAATGAATCTCTCAGCAGTTAATTGTTTGCCTGTATCCTCTGATAAGACCACATTGGCCTTGACTGGATACTGAAAACTGCATAGAAGTATGAATTCATTTATTTAATTATTAATTCAAGGTTAGAACACTAATACAAAAGTCAACACAAGCTATTACTATGAAGATATTGAGCAGTCAAAATATTCTAGTTTTATACTGAATAAGTCCCTAACAAACAACACACAGACCAAATAGAGAGGAACAAAAGACACAAAATCATTGCAAATTCAGTCAATTTTTCATTAACTTTGTCACATATGAACTCAGGTATGTTTGAAATTTACAGTCATTGTAGTGCATTCAAAAATATAATACAAAAGTTTCCATAATTTCAATAGAATCTCTGTTGTATTAGTAAGTGAACTCTCCAGTGGCTAACATAATGTCTGTAAATGCCCATGAATTTTAACCCAAAACGTGTCAGCCTGGCACGATTAAAAGCTTTAGATTCTCAAAGAGCAACGTAACTAAAGCAGGACTGTAGCCTTGAGTGGCACCTCACTGGTTTCATTTGCCAGTATTGTTATTTTCCAAGGTAATATTTGATTTACAAGAAAAATGCTTTTAAGTCCCACTGTAAGTCCTACAATGTATCCACAAGTATAAAACCCTCAAATTGCCTTCATTTGTCAAATGCTAAAACCCTACCTGAGACTATTCAGTGGCAAAGTAGGACTCTAATGATATCAGCAGGAAGGAGGGAGGTTAGATTTATAGAGGTTTTAGAGGCGATACCTTTTGTCTCTCCTCCCTTGTCCCCCTCCTGACTCCCTTTAATTCAGCACTTTGACCACAGTAATGCAGTTAAGCTTCAGTTTAGGGCACAGATGCCTCATAAGTCCAGTCTCCATGATTTCATTGAAAGCTCTCTCACTTTAGTAGATTGAACTGATTTTAAATTCCAAATTATTAGTGAAGACATTGAAATACAGACCTTTAATGTTAACCCAAATTTCTCCTTATCCCACACTCTCACTCCCAAACTGTCATGGTTTTCCCCTTGCTTACACTGGAGTTGCCTTGAATTTTTTTTTTTTCTTCTTTTTCCATGGTTATAGCTAAGGTTCAAACACAGAATGTAGGCATTTTTGGGTAGAAATAATAATGAATGCAACCTGCATTTGAAATAAATTAGATGTGAATGTGAACAATGTTTCATGGATAGGTGATTACCCCAAACTAATATTTTCTATTTTTGTTTACTTAATATAATTCCAAATTAACAAATATTAGTAGAAAACCTTAGGTGGTCATTCACAGACTGTGGTCATGCGAGTATCCTAGCACAGGACTGTTTTATTCTGCATTGCCCAAGAGCTAGGGACTGCCAGGTGCAAAAATCTGATTGTCCTAAATAAACTAAGTGTTGTTTTTAGTAGTTAACTTCACTCTGTAAAGATTCTAGCTCAAGTACAGTCAAGGTTTTGTCTACCATTTGTTTCAAGAGTCTGGATCAAATCCTTAAATCAGAGCCAAATGTGAATAAAAGCAGTAAATTCTTTGGCAATAAATCCTCGGTAATCTGCGTTACTCAAAGATGGGACCTGCTGGAACATCTTCATAACATTCTTTTGCCTTCCTTACCCTCATTTGCAGCATATTGCAGTAATCAATTAACATGATGGAATATTCCTGTGCTGAAACCTTCTTGTAACTCCCATATGGTCAGAACTTAATCTTAATAGCGCTGATTTTTTTTTTCCTTTTAGAAGCTGAAATCATGCTGCGTATTAGTGATGATGGAAAAGTAAGATTTCAGAGTGATCTAGTGGTTTTCAACCTCTTGGTGTTGGGGTTGAATATTTTGGAGAAGTTAGGACAGGACTGAGCATTGTTTATCTTCATGTAAACCACCAAAGTGGGCAAGCAGAAATGGAGGTGCTCAGTTCCATCTCTTGCATTTGAAATTGACCTTACTGTACCTCTTTAGAGCAAACATATAAGTGAAGATGTTGACCTCTTGATCTTGTTTAAATAATTTACTCTTGCCCATCTCAATGCACCCTTTGCCTTTGTAGCTCAAAAGACTGATTCCACTGTAACAAAGTAGGAAGTTCTGGCTGATAACCTGAGTAATACCAGACAGACCTTGGTTCACATGAAGAAAGGACAGCAGCTGATCTTGTGTCTCTTTCTGATTTTAAGGATTCTCTAGAAGAGTTTAAAAGTGTTGCAGAAAGTAATAACTGGAAGCCTGTCTGAGTGCATCCACAGTGATTATAAACTTGAATCCCTAGAGGACTACAACCCTGCAACCAGTAACATCAGAGCTCCCTGGCCAAATTCCTCTGTAGGAGTTGTATAGGTACTTAGTATACAATAGTCTAGTAATAAAATTTATTAGAAACAAATTCCGATTTTTTTTTAGCTTAAAATCTAATTGGCTTTCCACGTTCTTTAGGTTTTCCTATATTGAACAAGAAAATACAATACAATCCATACTGTTCTTTCTGAATAGGTATGAGGAGGTGGAGAGATTGCTCGGTCCATGTATACTCCAGCAGAGGGTGGCAGTACACTACCACACTCCCACAGTAAAGGAAAAGTTGTGCAGTAATATTTATGCCTTCTGTCTTCAGGGGAAGAATACATCCTGCAGATGAATATGTTTTGGGAGATGGGAGATGGGATTGGACTGGGAAAATAATCCCCGAATCACTTCAGTGACCTTGCTCAATCCACTCAATCTCCATTTCTCTTTCATCTGAAATATTTTTCTTCCGTAATTACCATCGGCTGATGACTACAAACCATTATAAAACTCCCGAGAATAATCGCCTATGAGAATGAATATGGATATCTGGAAATGGGAATCTCTCCTGATTAACTAATGATACCAGAACCATTGACTTCATCACTAACAGCAGAACAGTCACCAACAGCGTTAAGCCAGATAAACTCTAGAAGGCAAAAAGGGACACTCTGTGGCAGGAAGGATTTCCATGTCACTATGGACATGCTAGTGGTCTCCTGCCTTTCCTCAGTCCGGTTTTGCTACTTTGTTAGCAGAATATTCTTCAAAATTTGAAATATCTTGTCATCTCTTCAGTAGAATGTGGATTTCTCAGTTACTGTCTTAGACTTCCCTTCAGTTTTTATTTTCTTAAAGCAGTTGGGAAATTGTTCATAGGCCAGCAAAAGAGTCAGGGTGCATTTTTTTCCTTTAGGAAAAATCTTCTGGTTGACAGAAAAAGTAGCAACTGGTGCAGCCTACTTTAAATTACTGCAGTAAAAATACTTTAACACATTGTCAAACTTCAGACCTTGGTGACTTGAGTCTCTATATTTTTGGATGTGAAGACATTTCAGTGTAAGAAGAGAGCCGTGCATAATAGGAAGGAATACTCCTTCATTATGCAAATAATGAAAAATTATTTGTATACAGAGCATGATTTCTTTAATACGCTTTTATTTCCCCTCAAGAATCCAAACCAAAGGATTATGCAGGTCAAGAAGAACTTGAAGAACAAAAGCCATTCATGATCAAGCTCTCAATATGGACTTACATTAGTAAAAACATTTGAATAACATTTTTATAATAGTAATCTAAGTAGCTTATGTTAACTTCTCTAGTAACCAAAGCCAAGAATAATTTTCATGCATTCTTTCAGTAGATATTCATTATTTAAATATGTAAAATATGGAGGCAGTGTTCTGGAACTTCTTTTTATTAAGAGGAAAGAAGCTGGAAATGATGCCAGGAAATTTAGGTGAGGAATCACATGCCCCTTCTCAAAAATAAGAGAATTTTTCAGAGAATTAAGGCAATTAAATATTTGCAGTCAAAACTGTTGTCAATAATAATACCTTACCTTGATCTACCTTAGTAGATTTCAAAGTGTTTGAGACACTTAGGTGTAAGCTTCTCACCTGTGAGTAGCTTCCTCTCTAACTTGCAATGTCCCCAGCTATTTCTACAGGAGGTGACATGATTTTCAGCAGGGTTTTTAGTTAGCAATTAATGAGCATGAAGTGATGAAATGTAAAAAAAAAAATAGCCAGGGTGGTCAGAAGCTCAAAAACATTTTCTGGTTATCATTAAGTTCACTTCATGCGTTAGTTTCAGGGTCTTTGAGGGAGAGGGGAACAGGGTTTGCAGTGCTGGAGTCCTTAATGGCTCCTCTGCACTATTGAATCCTTCCTGGTTAATAGAAAACCTTGTAGTAGAATTTTGTTGAAGAATAAACTGGACTATAGGAGAAAAAGGAATTTTTTAGAACATCCATTTTAATGAAATTACAATAACTGGGAAAGAGTGAGAGTTTCTTGAGAAGAACCAGCTTGTCTCAGAGCAGAATAGATTAAAGATCTGTTTCACTCATATAACTCTGCAAATCCATGATTGAAAACTCTAGCCTTGAGAAGTTACAATACATCATGAGAAAAAGGTGAGTCAGTGTAATGTTTCAATTACAGGGTTCTCAGGAGTACACAGGTGGTGTAATAAATAAGGTCATGGTCTTTCCATCAGCAGTATCCCTGGTATTTCTGCAGTTGCTATGAATGGGAAACAATGATATTTATGATCGCTGAAAGTTCAAAGTTCAGAGGAGATCAATCTAATATTGTGAAAGGTAAATAGATAAAGATTGGTTATGTAATAAGTACTTATGGTATTTATATGATCTGCTCTGTGTGGTGGTGGTCATCCAGACCATGGGGATGATCAATATATGCAATACTGGGTAGTACTGACTTTTAAAATATCCTACCCCCATTCTATGGCATTATTATTTCAAACAAGTGGTTTTAAATGCAAGGTTGTTTTTTTTTTTTTTCCCATTCTTGACCTTATTGTGATAGATCAACAAATTGAATAGATTCCCAAATCTGCTAGATTATGCCCTGACCCGGGAGTTTGTGGAGTTGATTCTGTTCACAGCTTTGTCATTCTCTTTACTTGTTAGGTTGTTCCACTCATCTTTCCACATCTGTATTCCACCTCCACAGCTTTTATTCCCCACTTTGCTTTATCTGTTTAGACTAGAGCTCCTACAGGCTCTTGTCTTTTGCTGCTGTTGTGGCTTTGGCCTGAGCCAAAACTAATATTCAGAGCCTTGAAAGGAAATTTCCATTAGAAATTAAAAATGATTGTAAGTACAGGTGACTCTTTGATTTCTTCCTCTCATGTACATTTGTTACTGTAATAATTGTGAAATGTGTTAGTGATGTGACAGGGCATTTTCTGGCACAAAATACATTCAAGAGTGGACTGCGCTCCAATGTAATAGGAATGTGACTTTTAAGGGCCCTACAATTAAAGAATCACCTAGAGAAAACATCTGTTTGACTAGAAAGGTAGGAAGACTGAGAAAGGAAGTGCTAGAGAATCTTCATTTTCCATTCCTCAGATTCCTCTGAGATTTTTTTAATTTCCTAGGCACTGAGAAAATTCCAGAAGGAAAATCACCCATGGTAGGGGAGTAGAAAAACTGGCACTGAAGGAGCACAGGTTCACTTTAGGCATAAACAGCCTAACAAGGAGTTCTGCACTGGTGGTTCAATCAAAGAGTCTGCATGTCCCTTGTCCAAGGCAGGAGAGGCTCAGTGTCCATGGCTATCCATCCACTATGGAGATCTATTTTATCTTCCTTTCCTGGTGTCTTCTGCCTTGGTTAACTCTGATGTTAAACTGGCAAATTCTTTGAAGATCCACTCTCCACTTTCTTGTTGACAGTTCTGTGGCAAACTTCTGGAAGGTGACTGCTCCTGTTCTTTCGTGGACATTACACATGGATAAACTACTCCCAGAAGGTTTGTAGGAGGACATGCAACAACTTGAAGGAAAAACCAGAGTGTCATTTCAATTCTTTAGTTTTCAAGATGGTAAATATAAGACAGATAGGATTTTCAACCTCCCCATACCTAATCAATTCCTAGCAAATGTAATGGGCACATTATTTTGAGGCTATTTTCAATGTATTCAGATATATTTACCACTCAGGTTACTCGTTGAATACACACTCTTGATATGGATTATTACTGCAGGAGCCTTATCTTTTTTATTTCCTGATCTTGTGCCATAAAATTCCTAACCTTAATGTTGTATTATGCAATTATTTTTTGCAGTTTAAAATTTTATCCTATTTTAAAATGTAGTTAAAGGAGCCTTTGGGGTTTATACAGTAAGCTAATAGTATTGACAGATCCAGTGTCCTTTTGGCTCTTAGGCTCTGCTCTACTGAGTTAGCAAATAAGGGGGTGCTTTTAATCACCTATTTAAAGCTAGGAGAGTATCCTGAGAATTAATTACTATTGTACCATAATTCAGGAGAAAGGAAAAAACAACATTATTTTGTAATCATTGCTCTTCTATATCATCAAATCCAAGATACTCTTAACGAGACAGAGAACTAGACAGGGTTAATACAAATATGTGGCACTATCACATTTTACAGCTACTCTTCCCCTGCCTTGCCTGCTGTAGAAGGGGAGCAAGCTCTTTTGTTCAATGAAAAATGCCATTCAAAACTCAGAGAAAGCCAATAGAGATGATGTTGTCCAACTTTATCTACCTGTCATTAAGATTTTTGAAAAGAGACAAAAATCTTGAATTCTTTTTGACATATTCTAAATCATTACTGATTTGTTGACACTCACACAACAGAGGCAACAGAGGAAAATTTTCAAAGTGGTTGTCAGACAAGAGGGAGATGTATTTGTGAGTGGAAAAGACAAAAGGGAAAATAGGTGTACAGCCTATACAGAAAGTTGCTTTCATTTATTTTTCCCCTTCATATGTTTTTTTTTAACTAAGAAATGCCACATGCTCTAAAGAAATGTATGAGACAAATACAAGCAAATTGCTCATAAAATTCTATTTTTTTCTATTTCTCTTCCAGGAACACCTTCCTCATCACAGGAGTGTTAATTTCATCTGGTTGACAGCTGTGGAAATAACCTATGTATTTAGGCAGCAAAAACAGAGATAGGAACATTCACACAATGAAATCTATTTTCTATTTGAATCTAAAATCTAAGTGCTGTCCCTTTAAAGGAGACCTTGCTAACTTGATAAAGAAAACTAATGACATGGCCTTTCTGGGGCTAGTCACATAATAGCCATGGTGACAAGGACCTCTATCACAGAATAAAGCAGAAGATAAATGAGATTTTTCTAATATCCATTTCACCCATTGTTCACAAGTGTCATGCGATACAGCTTCTATTTATCATGAGATAGTAGATACTGGGCAGTATTTTGTAAAGGAAACCAAAATTGCAACATTGTGTTGTTGCCTGTAAATACTCTTTACTCCTTCCTGTTCATTTTGTAACTGTGCCAAAACAAGTGGGTTTTGTTTTATTATTAATATGTTTTATTTATTTAAAGGACTTAAAGGATATTACTTATATTTATACTGGATGTCCACATTTTAGCAATAAAATGAGAGCACATGTTTCAGTCAGCTTGCCTGAAAACTCATCCACCCTACCCCAAGAAGAAGGGTATTTCATTTAGACTTCCTTTTCTCAGCTCTCTAGAACTCCACAGAATCAAGGAATCACAGAATGGGTCAGGCTGGAAGGGGCAACAGTGGCTCATCTGCTCCAACCTCCTTGCTCATGCAAGCTAATCCCAGAGCACATGGCACAGGATTGTGTCCAGACAGTTCTGGAATATCTCCAGCAAGGGACACTCCACACCCTCTCTGGACAATCTGCTCCAGGGTTTGCTGCTCCAGGGCTTGCTCACTGCACAGGACAGAAATTCTTCCTCATGTTCATGTGGAACTTCCTGGGCATCAGTTTCTGCCCTTTGCCTTTTGCCCAGTTTCTCAGCACCACGGAGCAGAGCCTGATCCACCCTCTGACTCCTCACTGCAGGTGCTGATAGACATGGATGAGGTCCCCTCTCAGCTGCCTCTTCTTGACCTTGAGCAGTCCTAGCTCCCTCAGCCTTTCCTTAGCAGAGAGATGCTCCAGTCTTTTCATCACCTTCGTCACTCGCCACTGGACCTGTTCCAGGAACTCCATATCTCTCTTGTCCTGAGCAGCCCAGAACTGGACAGAGCACTCCAGATGTGCCTCACCAGGGCTGAGCAGAGGGGCAGGGTCAGCCCCTCTCAGCCTGCTGGGAATGCTTTTCCTAAAGCGCCTCAGGATACCATTGGCCTTCTTGGCCACAAGGGCTCCTGAACAGCTTGTTGCCACCACGACCAGCCTGTACTGGTGCCCACCAGGAGCTCCTGGCTGAGATCCACTTGCCTACTGAATTTATCTGACCTCCAAGACCTAAGCCTTCAAAGGTAATGTAACTTTCCATGCAAATCTAGCATATGGTGATATGTGGACTGTTGGAATTCGCACACATCAACAGCCCGAAACAGTGAGTCAGAAATCTGAGCCCTCCAGTCTTAGCTTAATCTGTGGAAGTGAAGGAGCTATACTGATGCTTCAGTATCAATGATATTATTCAGAGAGTGATTACTCTGGTGAACAGAATGGGGCTTGGCCCACTTCACTTGAAAGAGAGAACTGGGCAATGAAATGTGGAGGAAAAGAAGTTCAGAAACAAAAGATGTAGGGAGAAAGGGTTGGTGAGGTGAAAGAGCAGCCAAGAGGAAAGGTGTGTAATGTGGTTAAAACAGCAGTTAAATGTACAATTATTACACCGTGCCAGATTTGCCCCTGGTCAGAGTGACAATGAAAGGAAGCTTCTGTGCAAAACAGGGATGATTTATACCCCAGTCTATTGACCCACTTTCAAAATTTGATCTTTCCTCTCATCTGAATGGCCATGCTTTGTCCCTGGGGATTTTCTGAACCCCTGACACCTTGCAGCAGGTACTGAATTTCTTTCTTGTGCATTTTCCATTCAAATAAATGGTTGGAAAAGCTGTGTAACATTTTGATTGCTGTTTCAAAGCATTAAAGGGTCTGTATAATTTACAACCTATGCAGCTTTACTCCTCTGTGGTCACCTCTGGGGTGTTAGGCAGGCCAGCAAACTATCAGCAAACAGTTTTCTACACAACTTGAGAGGAAGGGAAAAATTCTACCCATGGATATTGGCACAAATCCACTCTCATGAAAACTCGCACTAAATCTTTAATGTCCAGGGAGAACACCTGAAAAAGCCTATGCTTAAAACACTGACTTGCAAATGGGATCCTCAATTTAGCTACAAATTTCCATTGTGAACAAAGGAATTGTGCTTGATTTGTGTGTCTCTGCTTCTCTAGAATGATGATAAAGTTTTCTGCTTCCTGTTTGAAGCTGTAAGCTCTTGGCAGTTGGGGTGGAAAATATTTTGCCCAAATAAAACACCTATAAAGATAATAGCAATAGTTGTCTCTCAGGCAATGCTTTTCATCTGCAGATATTAATGCAGTCTGCAAAGTATCATTATCTAAATTTATAAAAGCAGAAACTGAGGCACAGGAAAGGAAAATTACATGTCCAAGGTCATGACAGGAACATCAGTCTGATCTCCCAAGTCCCTCATTTCTGCACTTTACTATGTCCCACAGTGATGCCTTTCTGGGACACATGGAGTAATAGTGATGATAATGAGCGCACAGATACCTCCTTTGAAAGGTCTCATCATATATCTGCCTGCATGCAACTCAATTTATACACCTTGGAAGGATGAAGGCTGAGTCAATATAGCATTAATGCAATGCCCTGATGGCTGTTAGCTTCAAAGACATCTTTTTCATGAGAAACAAGACTTTGAAAGGAGAACAGTCACGATACACATAAGTGCCACCTTTTAAATTATGATCAAAGTTGAAAAGTGGTGTAACGTTGTCAAGAGACCTACATATTGGTTTATAGACTGTATTTACTAGATCCATTGTTTCATGCACTGGGTTTCTAGCCTGCACACTCTTGTGATAGGTTAGGAAGAAGAAGGATTGTCTGTTTTTACTCTTGGGACATGAAACGCAGCGAAGGACGTTGATGCAGTTCAGATGGTAAAATGAACAGAAGAGACTTAAATAAGTTCCTAATACTGACCTAGACTTACAGAGGGTCACCAGTCTGTCAGTGGTGTGAGATTCCCGACTACCTTTTGGATTTGGCCCATAATATTCTAAGCCTGGGGGACCTTGTTCTGTCCACTGCATCAGCTTCTGTCTTGAATAGCCTTTCACACCTTTAAAACTTCCCATATCCCCTTATCATTCTTGGGTTTGGGTTAAATAAACCTGAAAAAAAATTATACACTGCCATCATTACTCTTTGGGATCTTTCCAGAAGAACTAAAACCAGGCAAAGAACTGCAGTTAGGATTTTCATAGCTATTATATTGTCCTTTGGAGTGGTTTCTGTCCCTCTGAGAGCTGTGTCATCTGTGGTTTCAGTGGAGAGCCTTTACTGAGGTTTGAATGGAGATACATTAATACAATACGATCTAAAGCAGAGCAGAACTCTCTGGAAACTCTGCTTGTTATCCCAGACTAATTTGATAGCAAGCCGCTGTTGATGAATAACTCAAATGATTTTGTCTCTTCCTTCTAATTTTCCTCGTGAGAACATCACATAAAAGCAATGTCAAAAACAGTGCAAAAAGTCAAAAGATCTGCTTTCAGCTGCTCCCCTTTGTCACCAAACCTTCCCATCCTGGTGGGTGGCATCTAGATTGTTTTGACACAATTTCTGGTTGGTGAATTTATGCTAACATTTGTCACTACCTAGGGGAGTGTGTTTCCACTAAATAGTTCCTAGAGAATAATGAGATAGGGGATATTGTAGGTGTTGTCGTCAGCAGCTGGGCCTCGGAGCCTCTTAAGACAGTTCAGAAGAAGAAACAAATAGGAAGGATGAGGTTAGAGCACTGCAGAGTGACAGGGAAAAGCAGGATTTGCACTTGACCTGTCATAAGCTGGGTAAGGAAAAAGGATGATGGAATGCACATCTGGGGCTGCCTTAGGAGAAGAAATTAGGAGCTGTTTAGCTTTTTTGAGGATTATTATTTGAAAGATAGTGGCCGATGGAAGGTGCTACAAGAAAGACTGTGATTACTAACGATGGAGTAAGTCTGAAAAGTTACACCTGGGGGATGCATCAATTAGATAATATTCATTAATGTTTAATATCTGCATCACAATCTCACAGGAGCAAGAACCATCCCATGTGCAGTGTATGTTTGAACTTGCCCCAATAACAAATATATCAATAATTGTTCCTGTACATGCACTCTGCAAAACATTCTACTGCATATACCTGTAAGTCTGCGGGGGGATGAACACAAAACATACAGAAAATTTAGTTGTATTACTGCATGCTGAAAGGCTCTCAGATACTATGTTAGATGTGGTGTAACAGATGAATGGAACTGGAGTTTTCCAAGAAAAACTTTCCTGGGAAAAAAAAACACAACTGAAATTTTCTGCAACTTTATCTAAGACAGTCTGGAAGACCTTGTCATAGTCAAAAATACAACACCATGAATTGAAAATTATATTAGTCCTTAAGAGAGAATCAAGATGTTTAGGTGTTATATTTTGTTACCCAGTGAGACTTTCATAACTTTCATGCCAATCACCAAGAGACAATACAAAGAAAGTAATATTTGCTTCTAGACAATACATATTTTAGTGGTTTATGACTAATTATAAACCTAGAAAGGTGCTGTACGTGACACTGCTGAAGCTTATTCATCACAACAGTGTCAGAGAAAGCAATTTCTGGAAATGTAGTTTGTTATTTGGTTTGTCTTGAAGTTGTAGAGAACTACTTCAGACTCCCTCCAGCTTGCACTGATTTCTGCTGAACACAGAAAAAACACCATTATGATTTGCATGTGCAGTACAGCCTGAAGAAGTTTCTTGGCAGGGCAAATTTGCTCTAGGCTACTGCTTTGGGCCTGTTCTGGCATCCAAATGATCCATTTTAAAACTGCTTGTATTCTCTACTCGACAGTAGGAGAACTTTGTGCAGTTTCCTCTGTGGTCACAAAGTAGACAGGAATTATTGGTCTTCCAGAGTGCGCTATTGGTGTTATAAAACATTGTACATTGATATTTCAAGGCAAAGAAACTAGAAGGCTGCCTGGAGAATATTTAGTGTTACCTGCATGTGATACTTGTCTCCATAGGTGATTTACTGGGATGTGAACACAGGATGATCAGAACTGAGAACACAAACTGCCCTGACAGAAGGTGTGAAGGCACAGCTCTGTGTGTGCTGCAGCCACAGAATCACGGTGTGGCTGGGGTTGGCAGGGACCTTAAAGAACATCTGGTTCCAGCTTCCCTGCTGTGGACACCCCTGGGTCTCCACAGTGCAGGGTTTTTTATACACACTCAGTAAATTAAAGAATATGCACAGGAGGGGAGAAGAAATGAAATCAAAATTTTGTTTGAGATCATCACAGGTAAATTCAATGACACGTTGCAAGATGCTTATTAGAGTGCAGTAAGAGAGAAAGAGCTCTTTCTGCACAGGGTTTGAGCCTGAGTGTCTTTTCAGAACTGACAAGAGAAAATAATGTTGTGTTAAAGAGGTAAACAAACAACTCTGCTAGCTCTCATGGTTTTATATAATGTCTTGCAATATTTGATTTTTTTTCCCCCAGCTTAATGACTCCAGTGACTTGAAAAGAATATCTGTTTTCATTTCTTTGTGGTTGTGGGAAAAATATTTTCTCACCTCAAGAAACTTTAAAACTGTAATGTCTCAAGAACTGGAAAAGGAGCAAAAAGCCTGCAGACAAAAAGACTATTAAAAGAACTTTTTTGAGTGAACTCATGATTTTTTATTGCTTGGAGTCAGCAACATGGGGAGGTATTGTGTGCTTTTTTAGTGCTAAGGAATGATTTCTCTCTGTACTGACGTGAGTGTTTTTTTTTTAAGCAGCTGTGTCTGAAGCTGCTAATAAAACATTATCCTCAGAAAACAAGTTAACATGTTTTAAAACTCCACTGGAATTACAGTCTTGGGGTTCAGCTTCTCTGAAAAAATTCCTCTCATTTTGTTTTGAAGGAGTTAGGTGGAAAGCAGAGTGCCAGAGTCTGGGCTGGCAGAGCCGTGGCTGAGATGGAGCTCGTGTCTGCGGTGCAAAAGGGTCTGAAGCCTCCCAGAGTCAGCTAGCCACTGTGGTCACAGGGAGAGCCCAGCAACCTGGAATCTGCTGTGCATAGCTACATGGATGTTGTGAGGATTTAATTAACACTTGGAAAGAGTTCTGAGGTCCTCAGATGACAAGGTTTACAGAACTCCAAATGACTGTTATTATATCCCCTCTGTGTTTGTGGTGGCAGATAGCCAGCAAGAAGAAATGTTTAACCAAAACCAGGCATTTTTCCCAAAACCTTTGTTATTCTAGGCTACTGTTGGAAAAAAAGGTGGATCTGTATCCAATTTAGTGAGTGTAAATTACAAGTGGCTTTGTTGGGATCCCTCTGTACTTTTGAGCATGATACATGTAGCCAACAGCAAGCTGTCTTGCTGCCTGGGTATATACTTATTACCCAGCTAAATCAGAGAACTGGGTGAAAACTCTAATATTTGAGTAAAACCCATCTATCTGTGACGCTTCTTTGATAGAGAATACCACAAACAAATAATTTCCTCCATCTGCAACTTGGCTATTTTTGAAAACAGTGTTCATCTTGTCAGACCCCAGCATACATACTGAAAACAAAACCCAAACAAAATAAAACCCTCTCAAAGCAATGCATTGCGTGTCACACTCAGTTCCTCCCTAGGAGAAGTTGAACAAAAAATAGCAGATCTTAATCAGGGACTTAAGGTTTGATGTGAAACTACCCAGATATTGCGTTAGTAATATTAGAACTTATCTATAATAGAGATTCTTCTATTCCAGGTGCATCTTCATGTATATAATCCATGTGGCTCTCTTGCAACTCAGGATGTTCTGTGATTCTTTGAGTCTATTATATCTGCACAAAGAATGGACACAAAAGCTTTTCTAGCAAAAGAGCCAGCAATAAAACTTACTTCATGCACTTAGGCCTTCTTTTTGTGCAGCACAACTGCATTCACTAACCAGTGAGTTCCATGAGTACCAGCTGTTTTCAGTCCTGCCATTTTGCAGAGTCTCAAGAGAAGGACTCAGTTAATGCGTAAATATACACATATGTGGAGAGCATGAAATCCTCCTTTCCAGCAAACTTCCTCTCATAATTTATCCCGCTTAAGTGATATTGATGTGACTCATATGTTTCTATTGTGTTTTTATGTTAAAAGCATTTCTACAATGTAAACACATACAATTATATTGCAGATGACTGATTCATTGCTTTTTCCAAATTGATCTATAACACCATGCAAGGCTATTAACATAACCAAACTCTGGATCTGATTTTACTGCAGAACTCAAAGCTGCTTAAAGAAAGTAGATACAGAAATGTTAATATATTCAGCAGAAGGTATTTTAAATAAATATCTGTCAGATAGTTAAATCTAGTGTCTCCCTAGTGTTAATTATGGAGCAGTCAGAAGAGGACAGGGAAAAGAATATTTATTGCAGGTTGAAAAGCTAGTTATTAGGTCTGTATCACAGCAAGCCATGTGGACTTAACTTTAGAAACTGTCTTTCTGATGATGGATTGACTTTATAAATATTTTTCAACCCATATTTGAATTAAGGATAGTGTTAACTGGCAGGGAGCAATTCAAAAGCAATTAAAAGCCATGGACAGACAAAATACTCATCTAGAGCAAAGAATGACACCATTTGGCCAGTTTCAAAGAGAAAAATAAAATCTTTCACAGTCAATGAGAACCCAATAACCTGAAAACTATACTTTCATTCAGCCCAAACACATGAGGCATTTTGACAGCTAGTTCCCATTAGCTTCCATGGAATTACTAATTCCGAAGACATGTATGGATCCTGGCTTGACACTTTCCAGGATCTAAAGTCACAAATGTCTTGGTTAGAACCAAAATTTTCATCTGTGCCTAGAGAATTTTGGAGCAAATATAACTGACTTAGTTCAGACCTACAGCTCACATCTGCATGACCAGAACCAGATGTTGGAAATTAACAAAATTAACAAAGTGGCAAAGTTATGATTCTTGTGTGAGGTTTGTGATGAAAGAAACTGATAAAACTTCTCATCCGCTCAAACAAAACTGTATTTTTTACTTAACAAAAGGAAGTTGTGCGCAAAGAAAGGTGCAGCATTTGCTGTCCCCAAAAGTCCTGTATGATGCCTAGTTATCTTTGTGTAAGCTTGTTACCAATTGTCTTGAACTCAGTAGGAAATCTGTGGATCAAATGAGGTCAGACGCAAAAAAATTAAACATTTCTGGCAGAAATTGAGGAAAAAAACCTACCGACATAGAATTTCCTTTTTGGTGGCTCTGCGATTTGCAAGAAGTTAAACGTAAAAATGAAGTATATGTAATTGCTGTCTTCCTACTGCAGTCCTAGCTACCATGAAAAACAAAGTGCCACCTTCCTGCATGGTTGGCAAATCACTGACATTAACAGGAAATGAAGAGCTGTCTTTGCATCCCAGTCCTCACCAGAACGAAAGACGTGGCTACAGTGACAAATGCAATCTCCCCCTCCTGCACATACATGTTTTTAAGACCAAAATCATGCAGTGAAAAAGACCTCTTTTTGCTTTCCCATTTCCACTACAGAAAAGTGCCATTCTTAAGTATTCTGCAGCATAAAAGTCACAAAATCCAAAAGTGCTGTATCCAAAACCATGAATATAATGCATAGTGATTTCACAGTGCATCCACACTCCAAAATGCAGTCTACTGATGCTGACAGAAAATACTACACATACAGAAATGGACCAGACTGTAGGGTGCCTGATAGCAGCAACATTTGATGATTTTGGTCTTTCTGAGCACAACTTATCCTAGCTGATACATTGCTAAGAGCTTTTTACATTGGTAATGGCAGTGTCTCTCTATTTCCTGTATTATTCCCTCTTCTCCAAGGTAGAGGTCACATTAAAATAGACATACAGACTACTATCCAGGCTTACTGTTCTTTTCATGTGATTTTTCTCCATCATATATATCACAAGCCGCTGTTCTCCCATCATGAGCCAGTGCTGAAGTCTGCTGCTGATGGACTTCTTTAGAACTCAAGGGCTAGAAAAGCTCATTGCTTTAAAGACTCTTAAATCTGATTTTCCAGGTGTCCATTAGATCCCCGGCATGAGCATGCTCCTGTGAAAAGTTTAATTCTCGCTCTTGGACAGAAAAGCAACTCCTAAGAAGATGCTTAGCCACTTACATTTTAAAGGACATCTCATCTGATGTGTAATTCTTCTGTGGTTAGTTGAGTCTTTGTTATTCTTTTTGTCCCATTGAGGACTCTTAGGAAATTCAGTTTTACATGAGCATATCTTACTTATTGCTTGAAATTAATGGGATTGTGGATTTTAAACTCACAGGAGACCATTATGATTAACTAGTTCAAGCTCTGCCTAGTCTGAGTTCCCGCACAGCACAGGCCATACTTCATCCAGGGATTTCTGTCTGGAGCCAAGCTATGTGTTGTTAGACTAAGATGTATGTTTTATAAGCACATCTGATCGTGATTTAAGGACTACAATAACACTTAGTAATTTGCCCCAGTTACATATCTCATTATACTGTTACAAAATAAATGAGTTTCCCTTTATTCCTAGTTTGAACTTTTTGATTTCAGTATGCAATTACTAGACCCTTTCCCGCCTCTGTCTGCTAGATTAAAGGCCCCTTCAAACTCAGCATAAGTACTTGTACAAATAGAGAGTGTGATTTAAGTTACTTGGAAATCTGTTCCTTTGAGCAGCTAAACAGAAAATTCCTTTGCTGCCAGTATTTAACTGGTTTCTTTAGTGCTGTGGATTGGTTTTGGGTTTTTTTTTTTGGTTCTTTTTGGTGGGGTTTTTTTTGGTGTTTGTTTGTTTGTTTGTTTGTTTCCTGAGTTTTTTCAGAGAAAATACTGTTTCAGGGGACGCAATATTGTTAATTTACTGATTTTTTTTTTTTAAAGAACAGTCAGATCAGCCAAGCAGCTTTCAGCAGAAAGTGTCATAGTCATGGACAACCAAAAGAAGAATCCCTAAATTGTCTTATTCTCCCTTCTAACACTGATAATGGATGATCCAGCCATAGACAGCTGTCACTAGGCCAGGCTCCTCCAAACCCCATCCAGCCTGTCCCTGAACACTGATAACTTAAAAAATCTGGGTCCTGCTGTAGACTCTGCACCATCTCTGCCGCCCCAAGAAGCTAAAGGGGGTCTTAAGGGACCCTGAGTGTCTCTCTGAGCAACAGAATCCTGCCTGGTGTATCTGAGGGGTGAATTGTAGAGATCTGAGCTGAACAATACGGGCCCTTTCTGGAGTCACTAGGGAGAAACGGATCCCTCCACAAGATAATCCCTTTGACCTAAAAAAATTGACAGTTTTGTAGAAAATTGCTGATTCTTAAGAAGCTATTCTTTTTTTTCTGTAGACTATGCAGGGAACATGCATGATATGGAGAAGCAATTGTTAGATACCTGATTTAAGGATCATGAACTTTGTCGTCTGTGACCCTCACTTGTGCCCTTTGAGGTAAAATGACATGTTTTACTTGGGAGTAGCCCTAAGCCATTTACACAAGGTTTCTGTCCTTTCATGAAAGAAGTGGTCATGACATTAAAAGAAAAACACCAGAACTGATTACCATCCATATTTGACATACATTAAAAACTAACTGAATATTAATTTACAAGACAAAGCATGCCATAATAGGCTGTCAATATATTCAATTTAACATGTACAACACATGACCAAAGAAAGCCACCCAGGGGATTGTGCTGCCTGAATTCTTCAATAAAATGGCAACCCTTAGATGTATTAAATATACATTCTGGGGGGTAAAAAAAGAGGTAAGAATGAAAATCTATAGCTGAGAGAAACACAAGCCCAGAGGGAAAATTCAAGATCTGTTTATGTGTAATTGGGTTTTGCTTTGTGAAAATCTTGACAGCTAGAGGAGCTGCCTCATTGCATGAGACTGTTAATCACATTCAGGGATCTACATGCTGCTAACTGCATACAAAATTCCTGGAGATTTACAGCCATTGCTCTGGTTTTACCCCGTTTACACCACACAGCACCCTATAGAAGTATCTCAGCACACATGTGGGATTCAAATTTGAGAATTATCTCAGAATCTTGATGACTATCCTGAATGATGAAACTGTGAGTCCAAGCACTGTTGCACACCCTGAAGTAATTTGGGTTGTGACAGTCTGTAATTCATACTGTAAATCAATGAAGCTAGAGACATATATTTTTAATTTGGCTTAGGCACATGCATATGCTGGATTAATAAAAATCAGTACAGACAGATAAAATTTTGCATTAACATGTTAGTCATAGCATAGTTTCATAATCAGTAGTTTACAAGTTAAGTTACAGCACATTTGTAAAGGGAAGGCTGCAGCCTGAGCAGAAATCAGCAGCACTCTGAAATATTAGCATATTATTATCATTCTGACTTCAACAGCAAAAAAATAAGAGAACATCAGTGAGATAAGGATTGGATACCAGTGAGCTTCATCCTTTCAGAGTCTCTGTGAGCTTCACATTCTCTGCTGTTTGCATTTCTGTTGTCCTTTCCTATTAGTATTTCCTGCTCTGCCTAAAAGACCTTATTTTCTCATCACTGCCTGTTATGATATTTTGTTCCTTAAAATACTCCAAACCTGAATAATTGGGGAGTTCTGTGGTGTAAGTTTGAACTCCCTTGCACTGAGGATGTTTAACCACAGACTCCCCTTCAAAATTTCTACCCAAGGCTCATCCTTTCAAACAGCTATTCCAAATCATTAAATTAAGAGGTGTCAGCAGGTAACCCCAGAAAATAACAGATGACAGGACATGAGATTTGAGGGATACTTATTTGAGGATTTCAATGTCAAATATTAACATTGCCTTATGAAACATTTGGGAGTGTAAACCCTGGGAAAAAAGAAACTGGAGAAGAGGGGGGAGCAAATCCACCTTAGTTTGTACCCAATATGTATGATTGATGGGAAGAGATTGATGCCTCTTAAAATGCAGAGCCAAGTTCAACTTTATATGCAAAATTCTTTGGAGCATTCTGAATGAAAATATTTTGAGGATGAAGGACTTTATGCCTATTAGTGCAAGTCATGGGTCAGAAATCAGAGTTTATGAGGAAAGCCAGTGGAAAGCGGCTAGCCCAGGGATTTCCACCTTACCTTGGGAGCTTTTGTTCTAGTCTTTTGTTCTTACAGGAATGTAAATGAAGCAATGGAAAGGCATTCTCATCCAAAATGCTTCGTGCCCTGACATCATGCAAAGCTGTGAGGCACCCAAGTTATCCATTCCCAGTCTTGGGGTCTCTCTGGGCACATCAGCGCAGTGCAAAGCCAGAAATTACAGCAAGGGATGTCTTCCAGCACTGCACAGCAAGCATTTCTGAGCATATATGGGCAATTAAAGTCAGGTACTGAGTAAGGAGATACATGATGAATATGGTCTTCTTTTTGGGTGGACTCCCTTGAAATAAGGAAGACTGGATCATTGAGTGGGATTTAGGTTTTTGAAGCCTTAGTTCCAATTTAGGTGGAACAGGGATTTGGGCATTCCAGTTCACACTGTCTATTTGGACAGTAAGCTCCTCACAAGAGTAATCTTCAGATCTGAAGACATCTGTCAGCATTTAAGAATTAAATAGGAAGGTCTTGGTTAAAACAGAAGGCTAAGAAGAAATCCAGGATTCCACTCTAGACGAGAAGGAGAGTTACAGGATGCTGGATGTGTATTCTGCCACACATCATCTGGCCAGCTTTAGAAATGTCACTTTTCTTTCTGATTTCTCAGTTTCTCTGTATAGACCAAAGAAAAATTTCCATTCTTGCAAGTGTTGTGTGTATAATATATGTATTATTCTTTAGAAATACCAACACACTAGAGAGAGGAAGCTAATATAAAACCTTGGATGAAAAGCTTTTATGCTAAACAGAACTTCAGATTAGCCTCTATGCTTAAATTTCCAAGTGTAAAAAATTGAGATAATACTCTTGCTTATAGTCTACAAGGGATTTTGAGGCCTGGAGAGGATGGCAGCTTATGTAAGTATGATATATGCAATGATATATGTCACATAAACAGAGCCTACATAAGACTTCATGAAATACTTGGAACTACACACTGTAAGTAGACAGTGCCTTAATTTCTGTTTTTGAATTTCACACCAAACTTTAAAATTGGTACCAGTGCAGATGAAATTACTGTTTTCCTGAAATCCATTAAAAAATAATTAAAACCTGGAAAATACTTAGACATCCAAAGGTTGGACAACCTTTTAATGCAATCAGTTACTAAAATATATCCAGAAGCTGTAATTGTGATCAAGGCTTTCAGCAGTCCCCTGGCTACGTCTGAAATACTTTATACAGAATATGCTTTTACCTCTGTTTAGAAAGTGGACACTAACATTAAAGCCTGTTGCAGACGGGGTCTGAAGGAGAATGAAGTCCACTGCCTAGCACAAGACTAACAGTGTTGATTTAATCGTTGCAGATAATATATATTAAAAAACCAAACAAAGCCAGTAAAACCAATAATAATAAAAACAAGAGAGAAAAAAAAACCCAACAAACTAAATTTTTATGGACTTCAGTACTTTGAGCTCACGAAAATAGTAAAACAAAGAAAGAAGTCATAACAACTTGTCTGTATCATGAAATAAGAGCAGCAGTTTCTGAATTAGTATAGTGGGAGGAAAACCATCTCTGGTTTGGGGGATTTTGTCAGTTATGGAGAGAATGGTGGGATGCAAATATCTAATGAATATATAAATATTACACATTTGTTGTTATCTTTTTAACTCAATATACACTAACATTCAAGATGTTTATATCTAACTTTTCCTCCAAGTGAATACACCAGAATTGTATGGAAAAATACCCCCCAATAAAAATGGTTAGGAAAACATGAAAAAAAGAGAAGAGATGTGTATGATGGGTGAAGAATTCTGCAGATATTTCAGGATAGTCTGTCTTCAAAAGGTGTCTCCAGGAGATTAATCCCATCTCCATGTAAGAGTTTAAATGAGTTATTTTGCTGAGGTGCTTGTTGCTGTCCAATAAATTCAAAGTAATTCAATGTAATTCATATGGTAACAATCTTGGTAAGTTTCAAAGTTTATGTGAACACCTGAAAGCCTCACAGTCCTGCTCCAACTGCTGGGTTCTGTTAGATGTTTGATAAAGACACAGAGGGCACTGAGCACATCTTGGCTTCACCACACAGTTTGGAGGATGAAGCCACAGTAACTTGGGACACATCCAGCTCTGAAACTGAAAGCTGCAGACTGGCCAAGAACCTACCAAAAAAAAGTTTCCCAACGAAACTAGAATTCTTGAAACACACAACAATTTTGACAGGAAACATGCTCTCACTAAACAAGTACAAGCAAATGTCACTCCAAAACCGTTAATAATTGGGTGGCTAAGGAATGAATCTGAGTTATGTAAATTGAAGTTCAGATTCCTGATTTGAATTAGGTACAGGGAAAAATTCCTTTTAATACCCTGCTGGAATAACCTATTAGTGTCTTATGAGGACTGCCTCTATGTCTTTGAAAATATTTACAGTCTTAGTTTAATTTTTGTTTGGAACACATAAATTTCTGGAATCTTGTAACTTTTTTTCCCCAAGCACAACTCCTGCTTGCTGTAACCAAAACTTACCAGGCAGCCAACAAGGAAGAAAGAAGCCAAGCCAGTATTAAATTTTGCTGCATCTAGACAAGAACTATATATTGGGACTGATCCAAAAGCCACTTAAAAGCATGAAACATTTTATGGGGTTGGATTGTGCACAGATAAATTTCACATACATGCATAGGGTGCTTATAGATATACAATATGCAAGCTACACCAATTTTTCCTGAATATTGAGATATATATCAGTCTAACAGAACAGTTCAAAATGGAAATAAAGTCTTTTGTTTTTTATAATTAAATATCTCAGCACACCTAAATGCCATTCCAACAAGCAGAGATGATATGCTTATGTACAACTCTTTATGAAAAGTAGGTGCCATTTGTTTTTACCAGTGAAAGACAGGGACAAGTACATATATGAACAGGTATATAAATTCATTAAATTGCTTTTTATGTGCACATCCTCAAACGTAAATTTGCAATTTGCCAATCCATCTTCTTCCGGACTCCTTCCAATATTGCAGCAGTGGTGAGAAATCCAGAAATCATTATCCAGCCTTCAATCAATATCTTACAGGCTGGGCTAACTTGCTTTATCTTAATAGTAAGATAGTGACTGGCAAGAGCAATAACACTGAGATAAGACTGGATTCATATCGCTCCTTGTCAACATTCTTGGCACGCTGCTCCTTTTTTATTCTTGAATAGAGACCCAATCAATCCTAACTCATAAAATTACTGGTGGCAATGCCTGGAATGCTGTAGAAGCTTTAATGATATCTCAGTTTTAGAGACGTTTGGCTCTCATAACTCTTTATGGAACAGTTTGCTGAAGGATAAGCTTATTTAATTCAGACAGAGAAACATATTTCATGAGGGGTTCTCACATCACTGAAGACACGTGTGAAAGGCTATTTGTCACTGCTGCCTTTGCTCAGTCCATTGCCAGGATAGCACATCTGCCCTCTGTGAGATTCTGGTCTGGGAGGGAGTGAAATACTTGTAAATAGCTGTTAAAAGTGGATGTAAGGAGATGAGAACATTTGGTTCGCATCTGCTCCTACACTGTAAGGCTATGAACATCTTCAGTAAACTACTCTCCAGTCTTGCAGCATGCCAGGGCTCTACCTGAAAGCCACAATAAATCCCAGCCCTGCCATGTTCCCTGCACCAGGCTCTGCTGCAGCTGGCTATGGGTGCCAGGGATGGTATTTACACCCTGGGGTCATGCAGCCAGCCCAGTCTGTGCAGTGCTGGCTGCGAACTTCATTCAGAAACATTTTTTTTTCCTTTTCTTTTTCTGAAGTACCCATTGCAGCCAACCTGACAGTGAACATGTTAACGAGACACCCATTAAAGGCAATGGACATTTATTTGGCCAAATGCAAGGACAGGAATAATTTCACTTGTTAAATAAATGACTCAAGGGGTAGTAAAAATAGGAAAGAGAAATGACTCCCCTAAAATACAGCTCACAGTCATCATGCCCGGCTTCTTTTTGCTAAAAAGAAAAGGTATACTCAGTTCAATTTACCTCAACGTCTTACACTCGTTTGGGATGTTGGAAATAACCCATAAAAACAAACATATTTCTCAGATTTCTCACAGGGATTTTAGGATGGTAGACTGCCCTGGAAATTTTTAGGATGATGTTTTATTTTATAAATTCGATTTGTATTTTTTAATTAAACTTTTTTTTTTGTTTTTTGAAAGAAAATAGTCTTCATGGCTCTTTGGTAGAAAGCAGTATTAGTTTTTGAAAGGTGGGTAAAAGTATCTAGAAAAAAACCAAAAATGGATACAAGACTATCTTCCTAATTAAACACTAAGACTCCAGTATAGAGTCTCACACCACACTGTAAATACGAAATTAGAGATCCTAGATGAAATGTCAGAAGCTTTTCCTTATGAGTTTATATCAGCAACTTGATTATCATATTGATTCTGCATATCAATGAGATAACATCCCACAGTGTTTATTCTTCACCCAATTGCTTTCTTGAACATAATAAAATTAAATCCAATATGATATTAAATGTAAACATACAGTGATATTATATGTAAATATCCATTTAAATATGTCTCTACTTATTGATATTCAAATTCGCTCTGCAAGTGTAACATTGCTAACGACAATAATATATTTTTCAACCTTCATTCAGGGACTGGAACTAAAAAGAGGATAATCTATTTCTATTCCTTTCCATAATAACATTGCATTATTTATGTAGAAGAAAATGAAAATAGTAAGTCTATTCTGCCTGAACTACGCTTCTCAGTTGATCCCTCCTGATTGGTCTTGGAAAGCAGAATGGAAAAAAAGAATGTGATGCACATGCTAAACTGGTGCTGGCCAGACTGAGCAGGCAATTTTTACCCTGCCCTCCACAAATCGAGAGCTATATTTAGACCGTAAACTCCTGACCCAGGCAACCTCTACGTTCTGTTTGTACTGAGACCAATACTGTGGGACCCTGTCCTTGTCATTGGACTCTTGTGTAACACAGTAAAACAAGTAAAAACAACTTGTTTTCTGTTTTGTGGAACCGGAGGCCTTGGAGTTGTGGGTTTCTTTTGAGCAGTGACATTGTGTGTTCTCAGGATGTTCAGCAGTGACTCAGAATATGATGCTGTGCTGTTACAACACCCTCATTACTGGTGCTACATGTACCCATAGGTGGGAGCCTGAATCCCTTTTTCTTTTTTTTTTTGTGAACTGGTACATTTGTCCTGTTATTCCTCTGTGCTGTTAAGTATTTGCAGTCACCAGCCTATGCTAGCTCCCTACAAAACCTTGTCTTTTTTCTTTCTATGCTGATTTGGTTCAAATATCTACACAGATCTTCCATTACTAAAATACAGGTAAAAAACTTCATAGACTGACTGAATGGTTACAGTTGGAAGAGACCTTAAAGATCATCTGTTTCCAAGCCCCTGCCATGAACAAGGACACCTTCTACTAGATCAGATTTCTCCAACCTGGCCTTGAACTCTTCCATCCACAACTTAATGTTTTTAATAAAATATATATAAGCCAATTGCAATTACCAAAATATTTTTTTTTTCCGGGTAGTAAATAACAACAGATTTGACACTGTATTACACCAGTACAAAGTCAACGGGTGTCAGGCAGTTTTTATTTTGATGATTTATTCAACAAAGCAAACAGAATAAGGAATGTTAAAATCTCTAAAAAGCTTTCACTTAATTAATAATAACTGGATGGTAACTGTTTAGCCAAAATACTCAAACGAGCACTGGAAAATTGTTCTAAATAAAGCAACTTACATTCCACTCAGAAGGACTGAATCTTACTTACTTGAATTTCTTTCTCTGTTTTTTTATTTCTTGCATGGATAAGGGGAAAGCTGAACCAATACCTCAAAACTTCAAAGTTCAAAACTAAGCAACAGAGCAGTTGAGTAAATTTTTATTCCATCCAGAATTGAACCTAAAGAAAACTGGTGATTTAACAAGAACTAATCACAGAGCTGAAAAAAAAAAGGTTTCTTTTTTGTGTTGTTTTACAACTTCATGTAATTACACATCTGAAATAAAAATTATGGCTGTGGACTCATGTTTGGTACTTTGCCTCTTAATACATGATATTGCACTTGACTTCTCCTTTTGCAATTGTCAGTAGATAAGAACATAATTGCTTCCTTTCTCTAATCTTGCCTTTGTGCTCCAAGCTCTCCATTTTACATAAGACTATTTTCCATGTTGTAGTGGTCGATGTGCTGTTACTTTAATGGTCCTATACAGTTTACTATCACTTTCTACTTCATAACTACTGAATATAATTTCTCTCAAACACTTTATTTGATTGGTCATCTTAATTAAATTCTGTGAAGTTAATATGTAATCTGGATATTGTTGTTATCCCTAATACAGAGATTTTTTTGGCCTGAGAGCAGTACTTTTCTAAGAAAAATTTTCCTATTAGAGACACTTCCTTTGTTATAAACTGCTCCTTAAAAATACTTGATGTATTGTTTTAAGAGATACAAACCTGTTTGTAAGTTCATGGAAAATTATAATGAGAACTAACCCACAGCTAATTGCCCAACTCACATATTGTGTAATAGAGAAACTGCTATAGAGAATCATTATTTGATGTTGCAGATTATTTAGTAAATGTTTGGTTGCTTTTTGATGTTATTGGAAGAATTTGAGTGGCAGAGGTAAGTGTGTTTGCCCAACATATAACTAATGAAATGTGTGATGTTTGTTAAACACTACATCTCTGAGACTTAAAAACAAAACAAAACAAAAAAATCCAAATAGTAGAGTTTACTTTTTGTTTACTAATTTTCTGTATAATTATGGGCCAGTCAAGATTATCCAGATGAAAATATATAATCGCTGAGGGTGATGAGTATATCTTAAATGACTGAGGGCAGCAAGAAAAAATTATATCAGTATTGCATTGTGAACCATACAAGCTTAAAATTTAAAAAAAAATCTCATCTTCTATGTGCTAAATTTATGCTCTCATTATACCTATCAAAGGAAATTTATAACAAAGAATTGATCCTAAATACTTCGGCTATAAAGAGGAAGTGGGAAGGGATTTAGTCCATGGAAAGGTTTGGCTTCTCATTTTGATTTCAGCAAACCAAATAACCTCACCTGATCCCTCCACTTTCTCTGAAGAAGTCCTGACTTCCCATGAAATTGTGAGCATTATTGAAGGATTGAAACTTGATAAGGTGTGGGGGCTGGGGGCATGGATTGTTTGTCTGAGGAATATTGTGTGCTTAGAAATTCATCTCAGGGTGTCTGTGAGATGAGGATTGCTCTTGAAAACTGCCTGAAGTTTTGTCTTCAAATCTCAACTCTTTGGACTTCTGAAATATTGTGAACTTTTATTTTCTCCAATTCTGTCTCCAAAGCAGAATATTTCCTGTTTTTTGAAGTGATGTGAATAGGCTGCTAGGACTGGCTAGACATTGATTGTGAGAGCTGTAACAAACTTTAAAACTGTTTTCTATTGTACCCTTTCAGTTTTAGGAATAGTGTTTAAAAACATATTGAACTGTTTTGAGATCCAACAGGCATGATTTTAGAAAACAAAAACTTGTGAATGTGGTAGGACCATTGAGATCCTTAGGAATGTACAGCTGAAAGAAAAAGGTGAGAGACACCTTGTGAAAGATAAACTATGATGCCACTTTTCAAGTTGGGAATCCAGGTCACAGTAATTCCAGCACAATGTGGGAATGTTAGAAGTGGTCATTGATTGCTGATAATTCCCTTTTGTGCCCAGTGCCTCTCCGGTGAATTCTCTACTGGTAACTCAAGGTAGCCTGAACACAGATAGCACTGCCTGGCTCCTTTCCCCACAGGTGAACTCTACCACCTTCCAAAAACATTGTGGCTGCACCTCAGACTAACCCAGCACAACTGGGCACCAGATTTGTGTGGAAGAAGTGATGTTGAGAGCCCAAAACTGTTTCAAAGCCATCCTGTATCTGAACTCAGGTGCTCTTGTGCTCCACTGGTCCCTGGAAGGAATTGGACTCTTTCAAGGAAAAATCCTCTCTTACTCTTACTCTGACAGTCCAGGCTTAGCTCTCCAGTACTCAGTTCCTGCTTCATGGGTACTGTTTTGTCTGGAAAACAGAGGAGTCACCTGAGAAAAGATACTTGTGGCACCTCAGAGCACTTGGCATCTACAGACAGAGGAAGCGTGATGTCCACATGATGCCTTTGTTTGGAACTGGGCTGAAAAACCTTCTCAGCAGAGAAATTAAGCCAAAGACCCAGATTTAAATGCTAATACAGGTAATTAATAACTCATTAGGCACAGCTTAGGGGCACAGGGCACAAGTGGGATATAAAACACCACCAGACAGCTCTTACACTATGGCTTCCACCAAGGAAAACCCAGGTAGTTCAAGGAGGTCAACCAGATTCAATCGATGGGAAAGCTGAGGTTGGGACTTGTGCGGTACTAACTGAAGTTGTCATTTAAATGAAACCCTTTTCTTAGATTAAAAAAAATCCCAACCACAGGGAAAGTAATTCTCCCTGCATTTTGTTGTCCTCTTTGTTCATTTTTCACCCTTTGAAGCTGCACAAAAGCATCTTGGCATTTTCAATATGATTAACACAGCCACAGAATGGATTTGAAGTCAGAGGGTAGCTTGTCCTAAGATTGCTTTTAAAGAATAACATGTATTGTTTAAAGGTGTCAGCAGTGTTGTGCATCATGCACTAAGCTCTCCCTGTCTTCCTGTGTTTAAAGGGATTTCAGAACTGATATTTTAACTCCAAGTGCACGAGTCAGAGTTCACATGTACAGCAAAGCAATTAACTTGTTGCGGGCTGGAAGAAGGCAAAATTCACTGGTAGATAGTGTCAAAGAGGTTTTACTGGATCTTAACAGATTCAGTGGCTTTAAAAGGTGAGTGTAGAGCAGACACACTCGCTTTAGGAGTTTTAGGCTGGTTTAGGGGCATTTGGATTTGGATTCTATTTCTACTCTATAGCCCAGTCTACGGTCACCTTGACTTTATGCACATTCTCATCCTATGCCACAACGTCACCAAAACATCATCTGAGAGTTTTTCATTATGATATTTTGAGAAAGATGGTAAAATACTTGCTATTACATGCATTTCAGAGTGAAATTCCTGACCAGTTCTGCAGAATGGTTTTGGATTATGTAATTTTTATGCCTTCCTTGAGTTTTATGGCAGGTCCCAGATGAAAGCCCTGGAAGTAATGCTATCTATTGTTAAATCTTTATTATAAATAGCATTGATAACTCCACTTTAAGACTGAGAAAACACAAATGAAAATGGAGACGGGAAAAAGAAGTGTGGTTCTGCACTACAGACCATATAACATAAATAAATTAATGATTTTATATGTGATCTGTAGAACCTGCTCCACTCACCAGTGAAAAAGGTTATAGATTTGTTTTCATATTTCTAAAAATTGATTTGTAAACATTTTATACAGAATTTCTTGGACATTAAGAGGTATGAAATTACACATAATCTGAAAAAAACCCAGGAAAACTATTTTGTTGACATCAGAGTCAATCAAAAAACCAAATGATGAATTTATCTGAATACTTACAAATATAATATTTCCTTTCAGTTGTTTTTATTGAAATAACCTTTTGTGACTGTTAATAGCTTTCACGTAACATCCGTTTCAGCAACCTGACCTGACTCTAGACACAAAGTTAAATGTAAACTAATGAGCACTTAACTTTCCATTACATAAGTGGACATTTATCAGATGACAAATTAAAACCAATAAGACACCAAGACAAATGTGCTGTCAAGAGCATTAAGATGGGTCATTTTCACTACTCCCCTCAACTGTATATTAAGCATTCCCTATTGCAGTGTATTCAGGGCTTTGATATTGATTTTTACAGCAGTCCAACACACGTCAAAGTTTCTCCACACAGCATGGTGTTGAGTCTCATAAGAAATATGGTAAATGTGAGCATGATTTTCAAGCCTTGATGACTAGAGAAGTCAAACATGTATTAAAGATATTTAAGGGGAGCATACAAAAAAATACAGGGTATTTTATTTTATACTTAGGTTCATTTTTAGAAATGTGTCTCCAGATATTTCAGCATTGTGAATACACTAAGTATTCAGGCAGTGCAGAAATGAAAAGGTTAGTCTTTGTGCTGTGTTTAAAGAAAAGTGAATTAAATAAAGAGTTTAAGGCAGTTTGCTTTAGTTTGCTTTACAGCTAATTGATTTAATGCACGCAGTTTAACTGCAAACTTAGGAAGTTTTCATTTTTACTTGACAAAGCCTTTAATTTCTTCAGGAAGCAAATTTTTAACAGGAGATGATCAGTTTAGTCATGCCTCTGAACAATGTTTTTACAGAATGAGAATGCAGCTCCTACTGGTGTTAACCCTTGCCTGAATCCTGGGAATAACATCTCAGCCTTAATGAGCAAATGGCACATGTGATAAGGAACCTCTGATGATGAGCTGCAAAAAATACAGATTATAATTGAGCAATGAGATTTAGCCGAGTGAAAGACATTTGTGGAGTGGATTGTGGATGCAGTTAATGATTCTTACTGCTCATTGCCTGTGCTCCTCATGCCAGGAAGAGGCAGAATTCGCTGGCTGTCAGAAGCAGAGGATGGTGAATGGAGAGATGTGGGATTTCTGCCACTGACTCACTAAGTGAACATGTGAAATCACTTAACCTGTGATTAACAAGGCACCTGTATGAACAGCCATTGAAATCCGGTAAATAAGTGTCATAATTTAATGCAGGGAATTACATATGAATCTACATATTGGGGCTAGGAAAAGTGGAGAGAAGAAGGCTGAAATCAGCCTGTATGATACTGAGGGATAGGGGCAATTTTAATGTGTGGATGAAACCACTGAATAGGTGAAACCTTAAAACATATCAGGACTGGTGTACCCATTACCAGCTGCTACTGGCAACGTGAAGAATTCCCTGTTAAGGGGAGCAGGTTGGTTTTCCTTAGGGCTAGAAAACATTAACTGTGGGGAAACAGCACAAATTCTAACTTCTAGGGGGAAAAAAAAGTAATTTTTTTTTTAATTTTAAAGATTAGAAATATGTTAATTTGTTAAGTCACAAAATCAGAGTGGGATTGATCTGACAAAAGGTGAGTGTTTGTCTGAGCTCATGCTTTGGAGCATTGGGAATCCGGACTCCATGAGAGTCAGTGGAGATCAGGGGCAAGGCTTGTCTAATGAAATGTAGCTGTCTAAAATAGGATGAGACACTTGGATGTATTGACTGTCTCTCTCTGCTAAGGGAGTTTGGAGTTACTTGGTGAAATGCTGAAACCAATTTGTCTGTGTACATCCAGAAACCCCTGTGTGGTTGGATGAATTCCACCTTGTGTAACACACACATAGTGAAAAAAAAAAAAACAAAACAGTGTTTTACATTTCTTTTGTCTTATAGCTAACCCTTAAAACACTTTCAGGAGAAGCTTTTACTTTTCAATTAGTATTTACTGTATTCAGTCTGAGATACTTCAGTGGGGTCCAATTGCCAGCGCGTGGAGACCCATGATCTTCCAAAAAACAAATTCATTTAAGGCAGATAGATGAAGACAGTCCAGATTCTACAAGTGCATTGTAATTTTGTACATAAAGCCAGTTAAGAGCATAAAATACACCCTGGAATGAGTTGCTGGAGTTTGAAACTACTCCCAGCTTTATGCAGCTATCGATATGAAAATCTTCCCTGTAATTTCAGTTTTACAAATCAAAAAAAAGCCTTCTATCTATTTGAACTTTCATGGCAAAAGATTGGTTTAATCTTAAAAATAACTCCATGGGCATTCATAGAAAATAATTCCATCACTTGCAATGCATTTTTGAGGACTCAGGGTCTGTGTTTAACATGTGTGGATAGTGGAGAAATTTTGACCTTTTCTCTCTTAACCACCCCATGACAGGGAATGTAGGAAATATTTCCCACTATCACCTCAATTCCTGTCAAACTTTAGCCCCTCCCTGGAATTAATTAAGAAAGTTTGTGTGATTAGCCCTTGCCTGATGACGTGTTTCCAAGGGAGATGCTCAGGTGTCTGTTGTGATGATGTGACATAGCAGGTTCCTGTAGAGTGGCTGTAGAGCATGGAAGCTATGAACATTGTTTTCAGCACCAAGACACTGTGTTTGCCATTGCAACTCTCTTCACACATTAATGGTAGCTAGTTCTTTAAGTGAAAAGATTTAAAAGGAACATTAGACTGAAATCTGGTGGGTTTTTTCCTCCAGATTTTTTTATCTGTAGAAATATAAGAGCTTGCTGATTGATGCCTTCTCTGCTTGGTCACTCCAAAAAAAAGTATGTAGGATGCTGACAGGTTGAAATGTAACACATTAAAATGAGTACTTCTTTATTTTACTTGATTTTGGAAATTTGCACAGCCTACTTAAGTGTTCTGTTTGGAAAAGGAATCAAATGTTTCTTTAAGGAAAACCTCATGGTAAGAAAATTCTTGTCTCTGTTTTACATTAGAGACTAATAAAGCTTTCTAGCCTTTAACGATTCTTTATCTGTTTGGATCCATCCTTTAAAGCAGGCTGCTGCTGTCCTGCCTGTTGTGACTCACCAGACTGGTTTGATGTGCTGCTGAGTGTTCTTGGAAAGAACTTATATCTATTTTTTAGCCAAATCAAAAGCAGTGCTACTGGCCTTGCTAGGGATGACATTCAACTCTGAGAAACATGAAAAACCTTTCTGAGGGCCAAATATTTACCTCCACATAGGCTAGAGAGTACTAGGAATCAGGTGTTCCTAAAGCTTCCCTGAGGGAAGTTTCTAAGGTATTGTGACTTTGCAGAGTATTTCCATTTCAGTGGACACACTGAATCCTCATTTGTGACCAGGAGAAACACAGAAATATCTCTGGAGAAGGCTGTGATCTCATGAAGGGATGTCTCAGAGAGGACTTCTGCAACCATGCAGAGGTCAAAAGCATTGAGACTCTGCATGGCTCTGCACATTCCCAGGAATGCCTGGCATGTCTCTCTTTGCCTGTGGGGAGGCGTGGGAAAACAAATACTTTTACTTCTTCCTTTTCCAGGATAAACAATCCATGGAGCTCATTGGAGGCTGAAGGAAATTTGGCAGCTTTTTGCTTCAATCATGGCAGAGCGCTAATGAGGGCACGGATTTCCTGTCATGAAGTGAGAAAATTCCCCAGGTCCCAAGTCCTGCACTGGGCTCTGTACAAGCTGGCAATGCTTGGGATGTACTGCACAAGGAGCTCAAAACCTCCACTGTTTGCTCTTGAAGTACCTGCTTTCAGTAGCTTTTCCCTGAACTGTTTGCAAATGTACGCAAGCTTTTCTTTGAAGGACACTTCAACTCCCGAGTTGGCTCAGACAGATTTGGGAATGAGTAGATGACCTTGCAGTCCTCTCAGCTTTCAGGGTTTTCTGTTGCTCTCTTCCTTTAGCCCCTTTTTGCCCTCAGTGAGATGTATCTGCCTTTTCCTAAGGTGTGTCACAGTCAAAAGGATCACCAATACTGAAACCCCCTTTTTCTAGGAGCATCTCCATTACTTCAGAAATGTTGTGTTACATTTTAGATCTCACAGGCACATCCTCAGGGGTTATTTTGAGAGGTGATGGTGGCAATGCCTTGTCTCGTCTCCACCATGAGTCCACTCAGCACAGGCTAATTGACCCTTCCCACCTGGCCATAACTGAGCAGGATTTGGGGTTCTGGACCAGCCACGGCCCTGCTTTGGCTGTCTGGCTCACTGAGCAGTCCTCCTGGACAGCTGTTTTAGCTGAAAGACTGATTTTTGGTGATCTGAAGATCATCTCCATTCAGACATGAGTAATACCACAAACCAGTTGAACAGACAGCACAACATCTTAATGAACCTGTAAATATTAGCATGAATCATCATGAATTCTCATTAGCCACAAACTTAATTAGCTGTGACCTCTATGTGGCACATGTACAAAAATCTCTTTTCCAGACCTCTCTCCTAATAGTCACAGAATCATAAGATGACAGAATGGTTTGGGTTGCAAGGGACCTTAAAGTTCATCCAATTCCAACCCCCCTGACATGGGCAGGGACACCTTCCACTATCCTAGGTTGCTCAGAGCCCCATCCAACCTGCCTTTCACAGCTTCTCTGGACAACTTGTTCTTTAGATTTCCGGTGTCTCACCACCCTCTGAATAAAGAATTTCTTCCTGATATCTAATTTAAATTTCTCCTCTTTTGGTATAAACTCATTTCCCCCTTGTCCTATCACTATTTGTCCTGCTGACACTGCTTTTTGTTGGAGCACCATTGATTTGTGACCAAAGCTCTCCAGGTTGGCCATAAACAGTGGGTAAAAACCAGAAGGATAACTTACCATAGCCACATATATATATATGACCCTAAGCCTTTGCCAGTTTTCTGTCTGTTTGTTTCTATTCTCCAAGAAAAGCTTCCTAAGGCAAGGCAGCAGAAGGGGAAAAAAGCCTCCATGGTTTGGGCTTAAATTTGTATAATTTCATGGATGTTCTGAACTGACCACCAAAATGACAACATCTAGTATCTTGTCTTACCAAGACCAACCCTTGACAGCTCTGGCAGCACAGGAACAACCTCAGAGAGAAATGGAAAATGGAAGGTAATTTATTTTCTCCCATACTCATTTATTTGCAAACAGATCTCCATTAGACAATCCCAAAGCTTAAGATCTCCTCAGCTCTCCCAAATATTGCTTACATTTATTATTATTACTACCCTAGTTATTCTTGTTAGCTTAACACCATATCTAAACATCCCAAGTTAATTTTGAAGGGAGTGCGGATGGAAATGTGAGGGGTTTATTTATTTTTAATAAGGGTAAGCTCAGGCATTAGAAACCAACTCTGTTTTCCCAGTTTTCCTATCAGTCCCCAAGCATGCTTCTACCACCATCTTACAAACTCAGACTGACACCAAGCTGATAAATTGACAGAAAGTATCAAATGTCAGCTAGGGCTCTGATTCCCTCTGGAGGCTCTTGGGAACAAAGTATGAACAGATTGCTCATGCCAGAATACCTCATTATTTTAAGCAAATTGACTTTCTTATTGACTACATTGAAAGGTTGTACACTACTTATAATTACCAGTTCTACTTAATTTTCTTTTGTAAAAAGGTCTGTACTCTCTGCTTGACAGTATTATTTTGATTAACCTACTTTTTGCCCCAAGAGACCATTTAATATTTAAAAAAGAATGGCTTGATTGTACAGATGTATAGCACATGCACACGATTATTGTTATAATCACCCATATCTAATCTAAATGGTGAAGTGCATTACACTACATTTTGCAATGAACTGTGAGATTTTGCAGTGCTGGTGAGGTTAACAGTAGTATACACATTAAAAAAAAAAAAAAAGTCCTGCAACTGCAGGAGCACAAAGAGCATTTTGCGCAATCTACCAGAAAATACAACGGTGTGATGTGAAGCAGGAAGATTAGAGGATGTGTTTCACACCCCTTGATTTCAGTTCGTGACTATTTTATGATCACTATATTTGGCTGATGTTTTATTGCTAATAATAATATGATATATTAATTTTTACGTTCTCTCTGCTGCTGCTCTCAACTCCAACTTTCTCCCACCTCTAGTTTCACAATGACAGAGTAATATGAACTGATTACAGTTTGGCCTGGTCAGATATGGTCAAGGTAATTGCTGGAAACAGCTTCTTGGCTTTTTGAGATATGAGAGAGGCATTGAAAAGAACCTGCTGATGCAGAAACATCTACCTGGAATGAGGGCCAGTGAAATGTCACTTGCAATCCCATTAGAGTGATCCTGGTTGACTACCTCCCACTGCCCTAAAGTAAGAATTTGCTCTCCACACTAGTTCATTGAAAAATAGGGGAAAAATTATGACTGGTTCAATAAAAATGAGGCTGTCAGGGGTCTAAAGCCAAACATTGCACTCTCTTGTGTTCATTTTTTTTTCTTCTGGATTTTTTTTCCTTGTATTCCCACAAAGCAGTGTGACTCCCTGCTGGCATTAGAGTCCAGTTCTGATGCTATTTCAGATTGATATTTCAAGCCAAGAAATTCAAACCCAGATTTTAATATCTTTCACATATCAATTTGCTCTTGACACATTAACAAGTCTCTGTGAAATGCTGTTATACTTTGACACATGACCTCATAAAAGTGACCTCTTCCTATTCAGGCATTGGCCCTTACAATGTTTATCCTGTTGACAGGAAAAAGTCTTGATATGATTAGAGGAATAAAGTCGAAAGTGAAGACCAAATTAGAATATATTTTCATCATTAGAAAGGTAAAACTCTGCTTGCAGGATCTTTATTACTGGTAATGAGGCAAGAAGTAAGAAGAACCCTGCTTGGTTTTCAGATTGCAGGCTGTGTTTGTGAGAGAGGGAAGAGAAAATAAGCCTCTTTTCACTCATGAACTGAGAAAATTGGATCAGGAATCCATTGGGAAAAGATATATAGGAACCTACAATGTCATTTTACTGTCACTTTTCAGACAACAAGCAGTTTTGGGGAGCTCCAGTCAGAGTTTGAAGGAATGATCCAATAAACCACATGCACTCCTAGGGCTGTTGTGCTAGGGAGTGAGTGACTGCAATTAAAATGACCCTCAGATGCTTCAGAATAAGATTTCAGAGGTTTATAGAGAGAATACCTTAAAAAGTTCGTCTGTTTTCCAGCTGCAGAATGATCAGCTACCTCTAGAGAAATGAAACAAGACATGGGTATGCCCTGTTAAGCAAATTATCAGCTGAAGGCACAGGGCTCTCATTGAGGAGCCAGAGATCTGTAACCATTGCACTGGGACAGACTAAAGAAACTCATTATATTTCTGTAACTGTTTTGCCACAAATTTCTAAAAGCATAACTTAGGGAAATAATTGGCTCCTAGTAATTTTTCATGAAAATGACACAAAATGATAAGTATTGCACTTTCACACCCAGTATGTGATTTAACTAATGCAATCAGAAAATAGGAAATTTGCAGAGGTGATGCAAGTCTTTTGGTATTTAGTTGTAACACCACAAACATGGGGATTATATGGATAAGTAGGGCAAGGTTCAAATCAAACTGTAGAAAACTAAACTGGGTTGTGGGTAAAATTTATAGTCTGGGATACTGTACTTCGGTGATGGTCTAAATGCCATTCTTTGTAGAAAGTTATTCTGCTGAGGTGATTTCTGAACAACTTGTATTTCTCTTTTTTAATCAGACCAGAAATACCATGCACAGTTTTTTGTGGGCTATCTGCTGTCTAAATTCTGTGTAAATTAATGGGACAGTTTCTCAGCTGCTTGAGTTGCCCAGGTGGGTAAGTCTAAGAACAGTATATTTAAGTCACTTTAGCATAAGGGAATTACTAAGGAAAAAAAATTGCTATATATAGATTTTTTTTAACTTTTTGAGTTGATTTTACAACCCTTTTTTGCAATTTAGTGATCCTTTAGTCAGTACAGTTGAAAGAATCTGGGAGAAATTCAGCTCACCTGAAAGTAGACTAAGACTAAGTTCCTTAAAATAGGTTTCTAGTGCCACCTGATGCATCCTTGAGGATCTGAGTTGCACCAGGAGACTGACATATATAACACAAAATATATGATCCTTGGAGCTTTCTGGAAGAGTGTCTGGAGGATATGCTGGATGCCTGAGTCCTTCCCAAACAGCACCACAGAAGTTCCCCATTTGTGGCACTGAGGTTGAATCCCACATCTCCAATAACTACAGTGAAACTGAGGCACCTAGCTCAGCTTGTAGGCCTTGACATTTAGGAGTCCTGATCTGAGCTGAATTCTGCAGGCCTTCCCAGGGCTGTGAAGCTCTGCAATTCCAAATGAAATGAGATGCTTATCTGTATCTTTTAAAAATTTGGGTTTTTTTGGGAGGGGGAAGAGTTCAGTCGCATCCATTTGGCAATGGCAGGTCTGGTAGGAGCCTGGCATGTACCTGGTGGGAATTGCAAGCCTGAGAGCAGGCAGCAACATGCAGTGCATGGAAAAGTCTGTGCTGAAAATGTCCAAAAATCCTACCTGTTACCCTGAGTTTTGTAGTGAATATACGAAATGTCACTTTACTAATGCTAAAATATATTCTGCAACTGCAGTTATGTTCTAAAAAATATATAAGTATATAAAGTAAGTGTATAAAAGTGAGTGTTCCTTATTGAATATATAAGAATTTATTGTCATCTAGGGTGCCATACTGCTTAGATCTTGTACTTATCTCTGTGCTGACCTACATATGAATATACAGGGGTGTGACAATGTGTCTAAAAACACAGAGGTGTATGGTATAACTGTACACAAGAATTATTATGAGTCATGCAAAACTAATGTGAAAAGAAACATCTCTGCAGAGGCATAATGGAGCAGTAATAAATCAGCCCAGCGCAACTCACCGTGCCTGGATGTTGCTTTTTCAGGGAGGCAGCTTTTAACTTTGCACTTAAAATGTTAACGGGGGAGCGAGGCTTTTACTACATCTCTGCTCCAAAAACGTGTGCATGGAGAGGCAGTTACATAACTCAGCAGCTCCAGGAGGGTCTGTGCATCCAAGCTCCAGCAGATCTATCTGTGCTTTCCTACCCTTATGCCTATGTTATGCCCACACCCGCTACTTCAGAGAGGTGGAGCCAACATGTCAGAAAACAGAGAGGAAGAAGCATCACGTTTGCAAAAAACCCGTTGAAAAGACTTACTAACCTACCTTCATGTGCAAGAAAGATGGGGGGAGACTTTTTGTGATTGCATGTGGGGATAGGACAAGGGGGAATGGGTTTAAAAAGAAAGAGAGAAGGTTTAGGTTAGATATCAGGAAGAAATACTTTACTCTGAGGGTGGTGAGGCCCTGGAACAGAGAAGCTGTGGATGCCCCATCCCTGGAAGTGTTCAAGGCCGGGCTGGTTTGGGCTTTGAGCAGCCAAGGATAGTGGAAAGTGTCCCTTGTCAGGGGGGATGGAATTCAATGGTCTTTAAGGTCTCTTCCAACCCAAACCATTCTGTGATTCTGTGAGTCCGTAATTCATATGGAATTTGCATGAAATCTCTTTCATGAATGTCCAGCTGCACGTAAATGCACTGTACATCCAGAAAATGGGGTTCTGTTGTTTTGTCTGACATTACTGATGGTAGAAGCAGGCATGCTGCTGGCTTTCGGTGTGTCAGATCCTTGCTGTGCTCTGCAAGCCTCATGTGTCTCACCAAGTGCACAGTTACCCACGCTGGCTTGTCAAAGCAGCTCAGCCTGCATAGAAAGACATGGCCTCAGCAGGAGAAAATTTAGGTCATTTCCATCATTGAGCATTGAGAGTGGTAGCAGGAAAAACAGCAGAGCATATACCTTGGTTCCTGGGATGTTGTTCTGCACACAGGGGCATGGACTATTTAACTTACTTTCCAAAATGGCCAAAAGACAGTGACAACTTCTGACTGACCTGTAGCTCTTGAGGTCCAATTATCAATTTATCGAGTAGTCTGGTTCCTCATTCATAAAGATGGTATCTTATAAGTGACTAAAAAAATACCTTAAATATATTTTAATTTTTTTTTCCTTCCACTGGCACCTGTGTCTTTTCAGAGACAGCAAATCTGGGGGCTTTCCAGGATTTGGAAATGTAGCAATTCCCTTTGTATTCAAAACATTTCATATTACAAAAAAAGCCTAATATGCCATAATGGCATTTTATTATGTTTACTTTACCAGTTGTACAAAAATTGTCCTGAGGGCTGCCTTTGTACAACTATTTTTGTCAAGTGCAACATTGTGACCTTGTTTTCTGGAACCAGCTCAGGACGTGGACTGGAACAGTGGAATAAAATGCAGTCCACTGGAAAAATTCTCTTCAGGAACTGTGTAACTGGGAGTTCTGTGAGATGGTCAGAGGAAATTAGACTCAGAAACTGTGTTTCTGGTGGGAAACAAGATGCACTTCCACACTTTAACAAAGTTTTCTAACTTAGGTTTTGTTGTCTCCTTCTTTCCAGCTCACTAACTGAGGCATCTGATTTTCACTTTGAAAGCAAAAATTCCTAGATTCAAATTGCAGATGAGCTGGTTCCACCGTAGCTGTCTTGGAGGCATTTAAATACCATATAGAAAAGTGCACTTTAAAATCCAGATGCTCCCTCTGCATATTCGCAGGAGGGGCTTATGACCCTCATGATCTCCAGAGCAAAGTTCCACCGGAACCACACAGTATCTGACCACGGCTGCTCCTGTCCTACACACCAAATATCTGTAATTAAGAGCTGTCATATTCTCTGCCCCAGCCATTCCCAGCCTCTGCATCAATTCTTGGGCTTGAGAAATATCCAGTATGGATTCTGAACTTGTTGTTTCACTCCTCCTTCTTTTTGTCATTTTATGCAATTCATCTGCTGGCTCAACCACAGATAAACTAGCACAAATCAATGAAAAAGATTTCAATCTTAATTGCCACTAATTCGTAATGGACTAATTAACTGAACATACTGTATCCTGCAAAGCTTCTGTCCTTTGTTCTGCAGTTTTACTGTGCCATGTTTAATTGATTCTGGTAGCAGCCTATAATGGACTGCAAAAGCTCTCTTCATAAAATAATAAAATAAAAAGAAACTGTAAAAAGGACTGACTGAATTGCATATGAAAAAAGGCACGTTTCCAACAGCCGGATGGAAACATATCTTGTAAATTTTACCTTGGCTCGTAAAGCAAACACCTTTTACAACAATCTGCTCTACCACCCCCTCCCCTACAAAGCCAGTAGATAAGATTTATTGGAGAGATGAAGGAAAGAGATAAGGATACATTAAAATTGCTCCAAACTAAACTGTGATCCTAATAGCCGTGGTATAAAGGCAGGCAATTGCCTGAAAGATGTCCCAGCATCATCAAAGGTATATAATGTTGCTGCCTGGGCACATGCCTGCTCCTGATACAGAAAAACCTGAGGAATTATTCATTCTTCTGAACTTTGCATGAGAAGAAGGATAAATAATGATATTTTATTAGGAGATTGTGATTTATTAGACCATTCAGATTCTTTCACTGCTTTTTTTACATATTTTAGACAGCTCACTAAACTCTGCCTATAACTGGGTAAAGTTAATTGTCACTCAACATTGCTTTTTCTTTTGCTATTTGGTTGATACCTCACCCTCCTTACCTTGGTTTCATGAGATCTTGAAGGTATTTTTCTTTTTTTTCACCAGTTAAATGAAATGATGTTCTCCAAGCTCCTTATTCCTTCCCATGTGTCACATTTCTCTTTACACAACTGCAGAACTGNCTCAGCTCACTTCAGAAATCTGAGATATGGTGCAAAAACAGCACTGGTAGCACTGAAGTATTGAATTATTCTGGTGAGACATGGGCTGGAGGTGCCTATGATGGGATAAGAAAATCTTATACAGGTTTTTCAGAGAAAATGTACCATGGAAAGACACAAATGAATCAGACAGAAAAAAAGATAATGAGCTATTAGGGCTGTTGAAAGGAAAATTCAATTGACTGTCATCTTTATACAAATTGTGAGAGTCAGGCTTGAAGTTACAGTGAAGAGCTCTGGGAGAGCAGAGATAATACTGCTAAAGTGCAGGGTTTTGCTGCTTTTTAGCATAGCCTCGTCCCATGTGTTAAATTACAGCCCTGTCCTACTTTTCCATTGAACAGCACCACGGAGATGCATTTTCATTTACTTGTTTCTTTGTGGCGTGTAACATCCACTTTGTACAGAGATGCAAATAAATGTAAAAAGTGCAGGGAAATAGTGAACCCGAATCTTAGTGCCCTGTTTTGAGCTGAGGCCCTCTCCTTTCAAGCTCTGCTCCCTTTCTCTGCACGCCTTCTACCTTGTCATGTGCAGATCATGCCTCATTTAGCTGAATTACTCAGGCCACCTTCAATTAATTATGCAATTTGGCACTGACGCTACTGATCTACCCCTATCTGAGTGCTGTGTGAAAGAAGCCATAATAAAAGCAGGATTTAAGAAGATATCTGCTAGCAAACAAGAACACAGACTAGGAAATCTGGTATTTGCTATCACCTTGTTTTTTTATGATGAATTAGTGGATGTACTGACATAATAATCCTGTGCATGTGCAATTTTGCTCCATATTTTCCAAGCCCCATCCCTTCAATTCAAACTCCCATCCTCATTAATTTTCATTGTGTGGTGCTGAGATTCGACTGAGAAAAGAGGTCCCAAATATTTGCATTGAAACCTATGCTGTCATAAAAAGTCTTTGAATAAGAGAAATCAATGTTATTTAAAATATTATCTTCTTTTGTAGGCATTGCAAGTTAACCTGTCCCCAGAAATCCTAATCCAGCGTCACATTTAAGCATCTACTTGCTTTAATCAGCTGCAGCAGTGAATAGGATCCTTGAAATGCTTAAATTTCAGCATATACTTAAGTTTCATGCTCAGTTAAATTCCTGGTGTATTATGTCAATGCTAAAGAGTGTCACAGCTTAGAAAATCACAATCACATTAAAGCTGGATTCTTTCCTTTGCTTGTCTTTTTATTGTATGTTTAATATGTAACATTAATATTTATAAGCATATGGGAGGCATATTTACGAGCACTTTCCTGTAAATAAGATACTTGGAATTATTACAGCGTTTCTTGGTTTTATTTTTCTTCATCATTTTATGGTGTCTTTCTGCTTTCAATACTTTTTTCCTGAACTTTTACACTTTAAGTTTACCATTCCTTTAATACACTCAAAGAAGCAACATCATTATTTCTTTTCTCGTTTTGAGCTGTTCTATCTGTTTGTTTCCATTGACTTATTTCACCTTTTTTTCTTTAGTCTCTTTAATTCAGTGTTTTCTACACCTTTGGCGTTTATTCAGGTTTTCTTTTACTTTCTCTTTTTCATATCTTTCACTTTTTTTCTAGTTCAATTGCTTTGCCTGGATTCTGATGTGCATCAATAATGACAAATAATTGGTAAACAATGCAGCATTTTCTTTGGCAAAGACCACCAGGAGAGAGTCCATTCCTTCTACATTTCTGACAGGAAGGGCTTAGGAAGTGGAATGCAAAGAACAATGTACCCAGAAGATATTTTCAATGTCAGACCTGTAAACATCTGCATATCTAGAAGAATGAGGATTTTAATTCCAAAGCAAAATCTTTACCCAAAAAGAAACCCAGGCATTACCTAGCAGTATATTTAGTTTCTGGGGAATGATTTGTAAGCATAAGAAAACTGCATCCACTGGTTTTACCCTGTGCTGCTTGGAGCTGAAACTGGGAATGTTAAAAGTCTTAGCGTATCAATGATCCAAAAAGAGCCTAAAAAACCCCCAGTGTGATGAAGTTTATTGGCTCATTTTAAGCTCTAACACCTGAAGGCTATTTTATTGGGCTCTGAGGGAACAAGAATCTCGGTAAGGTTGTTTAATAGATGTTTTTGATGCTTATTCAGTTGTCCTCTTAAACCCGAGAGGAGGAGGGGGATTTTTACTATGCTTCACGCTAGTAGTGACTGGAAATATTTTGGACAAAGTTGAAAAAAGAAATTAGATGTGTCAGCCCAGATGCAGCCCCCTGTGAGACACCTCTGGTGCTGGTTTAGCTGTGAGGCAGGATAGCACTTAAAGCCAGACACCGTGGAGATATGAGGCCCTCACTCCTGGGCGAGTCTTCCTGGGTGATTTGCCCTGAAACCAGGGAATTTATGAAATCTCTGCTGCAGTCCTGTAAATCCGATATCCTTGTAGAAATACGTGTAGCCAGGATGCCAATTTAAATGCCTCTTGAGAGCTTCTACTCTGCAGAAAATTCTGGCATGAAACATTTTTGGACAGATGGAGTCTTTTTTCCAAAAGGACAGGGGTTTTCCCACAAATTGGAAGCGTTGACTTTTGTCTAAATTGTCCTTAACACCACCCATTCAGAATCATATTAAAAAAAGAATAGGAGCAGCAGATTGTTCTCACACTATTCTTAAGTATAAGATGATAATTATGTACATTCCCAGGGTAGAAAAAAGCAAACATCTTATGTTCAGTCCTGACCCTCCTCTTAATATGTCACATTACCCAGATTAAATTGTATGACCTCTCTGTCCCTTATATTAGCCTTCTGCAAGAGTATGGAAAACCATGCTTTGAAAAATTTTTCATTAGTATATAATGACGAAAATATAATTTTAATGCTTAAAATTTGTTTTTGTTTCCCCCCCCCCAAGGAAATGTGAGGAACGTGGGGGAGGGATTTTTTTAAATTGGCATGGCAAGTCTTTCAGTGGAATCCTAACCTGAAATGCTGGCTCTCTAAAGGGATCACTAGCTGCTGTGGCAAGCCTAATTAAAGCAAATATTGAATCAGACAAGTTTTACATGGATGTATAGTATATTGGTTTTTGATTATTCAATAAGAAGTTCAACTAACCTTGTTTTCAATGACCTGTAAGACAAAATTTATTCCCTTAGGCTTACTATAGTGAAATCTCATAATTCCTCATTTCCACACATGAATACTCTACTCTTCCCTGAGTAATCCTTGTAATTTGTGTAGAAAAAGGTGCCTTTCAAAGTTTGGATTGAAACATGAAATACAGGAAATAAGAAAAAAAAAAAATCCCTCTTGCTTGAAAAATATCTTGGGTTCTATTTATGATTCTGCATATGCCCAGGACAGCTATAAGTGTTTTGACCACAAATTCGATGTAAACTCCGTCTTGAGTTAAAGTCTGTCTTGTGACAATACCTGGGGCTTAGTCTGCCTGGCAGCTGAGGATAATCAAAGCCTTGCTTTGGATAGAATCAGAGAAACAATCTATATTTTGTCACTGATGCTTCAGTGCAAATAAGCAAGTAGGACATGGAGGCAATGCTATCTTTTCATTTTAGAGGGTCTGCTTTAGGGCTGCCTGACACATCGTTTAACATCCATTCCAGAATGCAGCATTCTTTGCTTAACACTGAACATTCATTTCTGCCTGAATCTATCTGAATTCTTCCTTCAGCCAGAGACTAACCTGTATCCCATTGTACTGGGCAAATGCAGAGTGCAGATTTCTCTCCCAAATGGACTCTTTCCTCCAGAGCCTCATGCACCACCAAACAAAATAATCAGTGTCAGAGGTACAAGGCAATCATTTTATCTAAAGACACCCACTCCTCTTTTGTTTTCCTGAGAAAATTGTGTGCTTTTTATTTTACATCCTCCTCTTCAGATCTGCAGATGTGAAACTTTAAATGCAGGGTATTAAAAAAAAACAACATGAAAATTACAGAGCTTTGCAGTCAAGCACTATGTGTCTGCAATTCTACAAGAGAAGAGCAGAGAGAATTTTACATGTTACTTACAGACATCCATGTGATAAAAAGAAAAATAATAACCTTTTCCACAAAAGAAAGTCAAAGATTGCTATCTGCATTTAATACCAAATACTAAAAAATGAAAAGTGCATTAGTTTCTTTGAAATAGATAAGCCTTTAAAATGAAGCTCTAAAGGGACATTTCTATGAATAAAGGAAACTGTAAACAGAATATCAGAAAATGCTTCTGAGCTGCTAGATCCAGCATAGGTAGACACAAGAAATGATATAATGTGAACTCTAAACTTGTCAGAAATGGGTAGTGTATTGGAAAACTAGCCAGAGGAACAATACATGAGAAAATCCTCTAAAACCTATGAAGAGTCCCCTCCGTGTCTAATTCTACAGTTATCTGATAAAAAACCTGGTACATTGCACCCTGCCATCACACCTTGCTCTTTTTGGGTTTAATAATAGATTGCAGTTAAAACTGTGCCTGCAAAGCTCACTTTTTCTTCAATGGGCCAGAAATTCTCCCTCTGATACAAAAGTATTCCTGGTATAGGATATATTTGGCCTTGTATCTAACATACTCAGAAATAAAAATGAGTAGCTTTTCTTTCTGTAAATGTCAGGTTTATAATAAGCTTAATATATTATTATTAATTGGTTTTCAATAGCACTCAGAAGTCCCAGCAGAGACTGAAAAACAAAGAAAGAAATATTCTTTGTCCCAGAGATCTGAAAGGATAGCAATAAAAAGGGAAACAAAGAAAGAGATTTGTCTAAGACTGAAATCAGTGAATGGTCTTGGCTGGGTCCTTAGGTGTCCTGATCCCCATGGATTTTCTGCAAACCACCATTTTTTTGTAGAAGTGTCTTATGGCACCAAACTGTGAAGCACAGCCACTGGAGTGAGGCCTGGAGTTCTGAAGAATAAATGTGTTCAGAGTTCAGGGAAGAGAAGGGTTACGTTTATATGCATTCAAAGGCAGATGGACCAGAAGTACATTTATTTAGACTCCCACATTAATTTAGATTGACATAAAATGTGGAATATACAACACCTCAGGAGTAATTGACACCTTTATCTGTATGTTTAGCATAAAGAACAACTGATTGTGTAGCTTTTCCATGGAAAACAAACTGATTTACTGTCTCTCAAAATGGGCTAGTGCTGCATTGGGTGATGAGGCACAGGTTCCCCAGAGAAGCTGTGGATGCCCAATCCCTGGAATTGTTCAAGGCCGGGTTGGACAGGGCTCTGAAACCGTTTGTGCTTTGAGTGCTGCTGATTTTGAGGAGGTGATGAGCACTCTGGTGGGTATAAAAGGAGCCTATGGTGACTTTGCTGCAGACAGCCACATCATAGAGACTGGAATGAAGTCCACTGAAGATGAAATACCATTTTGCTCACGGGGCTGAGTCAAGCTAGAGAGCCTTTGGAAGAGTAAGGAAATATGGCTTATGACGAATGAAGGATATTAATAACCTGTTGTGGGAGCAGTAGTGGTCTTCAGATACTGAAGAAATAACTGCTGCAGTGTGAAGGTGAGGATTCTATTCTTCAGGCCAGTGCTGGAAAGGATTAGAAATGAGTTTCACTCAAAGACATTAGGGGATAAAAAACCTAAACAAACCCTCTTTTGAGCTGTGGGTAGGGAAACATTGAGCAGACTGTCTGGGACACTGTGATGACTCCATCTCAGGAAATCTATGAGAAGACCTTAAACAAGCATCTGTCAGGACTAATACATCTGCTGTTGATGCCTCTTAGGGCAGGAGATAGCCTCTGAGATCCCTCCCAACCATATGAGGCTATGACACAGAGATGAATAATTCACTTTTTATATTTGCAGAGATGTGAAAATAAATAATAACTGAAAGTCTTATCTTAGCAAAACTCAGAAGTCTAGGGAAAACATATAAATCATTGGTAATAAAATAATTTACACTGCATTGCAAAGGTGCTCAGCACCTAGACAGTTAGGCAGATTTTCATAATACCTCAACTGCAATTCAAATGTCAAATAAAAACAGGCTTGCCAAGTCTACCAGCCAACAATTTGGAGATTTTCTAGGTGAATTGCCATATGAATTTTGAAAAATAGAGCAAGTAAGGAGGAGAAATAGTCCCTCCTAACTTGTAAGGTGTCAGATCTTTGACTGTACGTGATCCATCATTGTGACAAAGACAACATTAGATTAATTTACAGTCAGTTTTATTGCCGAATCTACTTATTGCATAGTCTGTGCTGCAATTTAACATAGCCAGGCACCCACACATAGGGAAGAAATGGATATTTAAAGTATTGCTCCCCCCAAATAGCCCATGTTAGTAACCAGCATCAGTACTATTTACTCTGGGAGCATGCACTTGAACAAAACAGGGGCTGCCTACAACAGAGTAAGAACAGATTAAAAACATTTGTTTTAAAAAGGTTAAACTGCATATGAATAATTTATTCAAAATGCTCCATGTAATTAGCAATACAGGAATTATTCGGTAATAACTAAACCATTACCGTGCACTTTCTGCATGAGCATAACAGCCTCTACTGCCTGTCTGTGAAAGTGGCATGAGAACTCGGCAGCAGTTTCTCAGATAACTGCTTTTGCACAAGCACTTTTGGTGCTTTTGCTGCTGAAGCTATTTTGGCTAGATTAACAGCACCAGGTGCCCTATATAAGGATATTATTTTTGGTTGGTTTTAATGCTTTCACTGATTGGTATGAGTTCAAACCCTGTCCTGAAGGGTTTGATCTACAATATTTGTGCCCAAAGCTTTACAGTTACCTTTCTCGGAGTGATGCCTAAATAGTGCATCTCTTTTGCCGGCATATCCACGTTTATCTCAGTTTCTGAAATGCTTTTAGTCATAATTTAAAAGCTTCTTTCCGTGATGGCCATCACCCTTAGGTTTATAAGGCTTTTATTGTGGCACCCCACTAGAACTATTGTTTGTTCTTTTATTTGCCTTCATTCAGTGCATATGTGGGTGAAGGGGCTGACAGACATTTGGCTTGTTTTGAGTGCTCCCATCTGTGCTTCACAGAGTGTACAGAAGATCAGGGAGGTGAAGGAAGAGTAAGGACAGAGAAAGATCTGAAATCTTGGACAGAAATTTCTCAAGAAACAGCAAGTGGCAAAAGTTGAACTAACATACAAGACAAATTCTTCCTTAAACATTTTAAAATAAAGCTTCTAATTTCAGAAGCACAGAACATTTTTGGTTCCTCAAATGTCACTGGATAATAATAATGAATACAGAAATTTCCAGATTTGTTTTCATCTCCAGTTTAGGCTTTATCAAACTTGACTGAACCTGTTTGTCCCAACACCATCACCATCGTTTGTTATTTGAGTGCATATAGTGGGGTCGCAGGGAAAGTTTCCAGGATTCTAAATCTCAGATTTGTAGACATACATCAATGCCTATCTCTGGATGTTTTACTTCAAAAGAACCTTGTCTGGTGTAGTCAGGGGTTTGGAGATGTTGGAAAAATATCCAATGAAGCATTTAAAGCTCTCTGCATTTTTGTGGAGAGGTCTAGACCCTAACATTGACTTGCCATAGGGAGAAATCTGGTTTAAGGGACCATGAGGGTTAAAGGGGAAGGCAGGAAGGGGATGATGCAAAATGCAGCATAAAAAGAAGTGAGAGGTGCAGGGCAAGCCCCAGCCAGCTGAACATTGGGCTTCTGGCTGGACATGAGTGCAGGACAGAGAAGATACAGATGCTGGGGTTTCACTGCCGAACTGTGGTAAAGCTGCCCCGATGGCAAGGCCAGGTTCTTAACAGCTTCTCTGATTTTGATGTAGGGTAGCATAGAGGGTTAGGCATTGGTGCGAGGTGCAGGAAAAACTCCTTCAAGATCAGTCCAAATGGAGACCAATTTTGACTTTTCACTTAAGAATCATAGAATAGCCTGGATTGGAAAGGATTTTAAGAATTGTCTAGTTCCCCCTGCCATGGGCAGGGACACCTTCCACTATCCCAGGTTGATCCAAGCCCCATCCAAACAGGCCTTGGACTCTTCCAGGGATGGGGCAGCCACAACTTCTCTGGCAACCTGTGCTGGTGGCTCACCACCTTCAGAGGAAAGAATTTTTTCATAATATCCAATCTAAACCTACTGTCTTTCAGTTCCCCCTTGTCCTGTCACTCCATGCACTTGTAACTAGTCTTCCTCCACCTTTCTTGCAGGCTGCCTTCATGGCTGGGTCTCTTTCCCAGGCTCAGCAATCTTTCCTACCCCTTAACACAGATGTGATGACAGCAACACAAGGATCAGCTATCTACTAAGGTGCCATAAACTAAAGATATAGTGTCCATAAAGAGACTTGTGAGCAGCTTTGACCTGTACTTTACTTTTCCATTGTCTGTAAACTGAACATTTTTTGGTCCTTGCTGATTGCTTTTTTTATCACTCCTCCTAAAACTTTCTTAATGAAAACTTAATGCATACATCTCTGTGAAGGTTTAGGATCAATTAGACCGTGCATTTTGCCAAACATTGTCAAAAAAATTCTAAGGAAACTTATTTACGAGCTCCTTTGCTGTCATCCATTACTCAGTGGCAAGAAAGCCTGAAGAACACTTTGCAGATATCTGAGTTTTGCTGTTTGCATGCTAAGCTGAAACCATGGGCCCAATTTTCAAAAGTAATGAGTACACAAGGCATGATGATTCAGATGGTGGAAGATCTTTGTTGGTCTATGAAAGTGCAGAATATAATAACCCACAGAACTCCTCCAACAGGAGGCACTGATGAACATTACTGAAATTGCCTTTGTTTTTCTCCTGCTTTCTAAAATTCATACCCATGATGCTCCTCTTGAAGGGATGTATTGATGAGCCTAAATTTGGAAATGTAAAGAACTGCAGACAACTATAGTAAAGGAGGACCAAGGAAGACACAGCAGAGTTCTCCCTTGGAAACGTGCAGCCTTGTTGTGCATTGGATCTTCTGTCAGCTTTACATTTCAGAGCTGAGCAAGACACCTCAAGCATGCCTGCTAAACCAAATTTGAATAAAAATTCATATTACAGTGGTTCTGCTACCAGGAAATCTCTATCAACGATGTCCAATTTTGCTCTAATGTACATCCCCCATGCTGTAGTGTGTTGCAGTCTGTGTTATTTCCCTCTGTGTGTCTGTAGGCCTGCTAAGATTTATAGTGTTTAACCATTCCATTGACTCCACACTGGAAAAGAAAGCTCTGCAAACAAGATGAATGTACATGAAAATCTCTCCTGTAAGAAAGCAGAAGCCTTTTTTTTTTTTTTTTTGCAACATATTGTATGTAAAGCAGATCCTAAAGCTGCTTTGAATGTTTCATGGTGTTTTTGATAGCATCTAATTTGCCTGTACTATCTACAGCATCAATAAAAAAATGTTTTTCAATTTACAAATCAAAAAATACCAGGGAACTAAATTGTATGTTTGGAATAGTGATGAATTCTGTAAGTTCAATCCCTTTGGTACTTTCAGGGAGATGCAATGAGAAAAAAAACTTTGAAGAGCAAAAATCTTGTTCACAGACTACTTGTAATCAACTCTTCAGATTATCTTAGCTTTTTGGCTTGTGAGGTAAATTTAATTTATTATGTGGGAATCAGACTTTTGGAAAGAACTTAGGCCTCATTTCCTCCTTATGGCCACTGCTGTCTGGGGTGCTGAGCACTTTTTCTATCTTGAGGGAGTTCTGTCATGTGCTGAGGGAATAAAAAGCACATTCAAAACCCTTTGCAAAATTAAGTTCTTTACATTGGTTGCACCTGCACTGGAGATAGATTTCATGTCATAAATATAATGGTGTATCTGTACATATATCCCTTAAAACGCTTCATCATATGTCTCACCTCAGCACACCTCAGCTGGAATCACCTTCTGAATTCTGTGTTAAAAAGAGTTTCTTTCAGATCATATACTCATAGTTACATGAATAAAATTATAAAAGTAGATTTTAGAGAAATACCACATGTAGTCTGTGGTTAAAATATTAGCTGTTAAGTAATTTAGGGGCCAGAAAAAAACCCCAATCCTTGCTGCTAAGTGTTCAATATAAGAAAAAATGAAAACTTGTCTAATACATGTCATATATGAGTGACGTTAAAAGTCTCTCTACTGAGAAGCTGATCAGAAATACTAAGGTAAACTGTAATTTCTTCCACTCTAATTAACTTGATTCTCCAACGGGATGTCCTTGTACAGCAGAAGGGACATAACCCTTTGTACTTCATCTAAAAAACTTACATTTCCCAACTTTTGTCACATTATTTTGACATGAAAGCACATTGTATATTTTTTTTCTGTTTAAGAATCAGCATGTTTGTCCAGTACAAATTAATTGAAATAATCTCTAGTTCAAGACTCCTAGCAAGATTTCATCGTCTAAGATCCAGCTTTGTACTCAGAGCACAGTACCTCAAACCTGAGTGATAATGGATTGACTTCTAACAAGCATCCATTACCCTGTTCTAAATATTAAAGCACACCCTGTGACAAACCCCCCAGACTACAATGCTTCATCATTGCAGAGCAATTCAGAGCATCTCACTTTGCTTACAACTTCCCCTCATCCCTCTAGTTTCCCCACTGTTCAACCAGAAACTCTGTTTTGGTAACAGCTTGTTGAGAGAACTCCATGTTTTCCCAGTATGTACTTGAAGAAGATTAATGAGTCTTACTAGCATGCCAAGTCAATCTGTTCCCTGCTGTCAATCACCTCCCACAGAACAAGTATGTCTGTCTCACCAGCTATATTTTCATGCAGATACCCTGCAAAAGTTTAATTAAAACACTAACCACAACAGATCATGAAATACACTCCAGAACACTATTTAAGAAATAGTTGGATATGTGTTAGATAAGCCTTTTTATGAAGAGCTTTTCCTCAGTGAAGACAAAGAGAAGAATAAACAATATGAACAGTTTGACAGTGATTCTTAATTTAATTTTGATTTCTGCTGTTGGATGGTTCCGCCTATTTTAAAGAAGTGGTATCTACTTGCAACATCCTTCTTGCCTAATGTCCAAAAATAAATAATTTACATTTAAAAATAAATACAATATTGCTCTTAGCTTGGCAGCTGAAAGAGGGGGGTGGAGGAGAAGAAATTTTGTAAACAAGGAAAGCAGAGGACAAGTTTTGCAAGACTGACTTTTCAGGGCAGAAAGCAACAAGGTATCAGTCTATACTACTGTATCCATTTTTCAAGAAAGAAATTAAGAAGCAGTGTGGGAATTTCTCATTCCCTCGTATTCTGTGGAGTTCCAGCATGTGTTAGCACTGGTGCAGGGTAAAAGCTTTAGGGTTGTATAGTGCTACCTACCCTACATTACATAAAATCTGAAAATGTGTAGCCTTCAATTCTGAAAGAGCTGAATTTGCCATAGTCCAGGTTAAATATGAGTGATGCAGAGCATGGATGAATTAACCAGCACAGTCAGAGCTGACACAGTGGTGGGAACCTTCAAGAAGGCAGTAATGGCAGCCAGGGGAAATCCAAAGGGGAAATCAGTAGTGTCTGGGGAAAAAAGTGAAGGGGTGGAGCAGAAGAAAAGAGAAAAAAGATGGAAGTTTATTTGTGGAAGACTGAGGGCCACTTAAAGAGGACAAACCCTGGAAAGTCTGAAACCCCTTTCTGCTTTCATTACTCAAGGTTTGTAGTGTTAAAGTGCTATTGTCATAGCATAAAATTTAAAAAAGAGAAATATGTAAGATGTAAAAAATTGTAGAGATATATGTGTACATTTCTAGAACAGATTGTTAACAACAGTAATTTCTCTTGTCCACTGGAGTAGGTCAGCTTCTAATCTGTTTTCTAGTTAGCAAAGTGGTTCAAATGGTATGAAAATTCAGAAGGGCCCGGAAAAACATAAAGGGTTAAGAAACTGAACACACTTTCAACTCTGAAACACATTTATTTTTTTATCATAAACAGTAAATGTTGGTGAATTGGCCTAATATGAGAACATTAAGAACAAGGAATGATTATAGTTGCAGAAGTATTACATTATTGAGAGAAAAAAGCAGCAGTTGTGGCCTGTTGCAGAGAAATACATGTTTTCCCCACACAGCACAGTAATTGGAAGAGGAGAAGGACTATCCCCATCTTTTGTAGTGGTTGGAGGCCCAATCCAAAACACTGAAAATGGTTTCACTGAACAAAATTCCTGCAGGATCATGGAGCTTTTTCTCCTACCACAATGGCTGCTGGTTGTATCTCTGTGACTGTCCAGCGCCTAAAAGTTTCATTCTGGAGTTTTTTGTCCATGGGCCAAGAACTTCTGATAGATTCAGGCTGCTGTCAGGTGATTTTATTATGTCGATTCCCATATTCCTTTTGGATGAAGGCTCTCTCTTCAGTCCTCTAGTGGTCTTGAAGTTTCTCTGCTTTTGGTCCACTTGAGCAAGTTGAATTTGTTTGGAATTTGCATGATGAAAGTGTCCTGGATCAATGTCTCTCCTTTTTATATATCTGTGAGAAAAAAGAAGAAAAAAACAACCATGCAATTCATTTGCATGATTAAGAGGACAGAAGATAATACACCACATCAATATGCAAACAGGGACTACTGAGGTTTTAAGTAGTTAATGGTCCCAAGAAATTTGGGTGGGGGCGTCAGTTCCTGAAATGATCATAGGAAGTTTTAAGACAAAAGTGCTGCTGCTGCACTTGTCATACCCAGAGTGCCACATACATCTGGTCCTTTGTCAAGATCCACGTGCCCCTCATTCACATGCCCCCTCTTCTTGTTCCCTTCACCAGAATGTACTCACCAAAGCCATCTCTTGGGCTTTGGAAGAGGCCTGGCTGTGCCTGGAGAGGTCTGGGAGGATTATGTCTTGGATGATGCCACCAGGTCTTTGTTTGGAATTGGGATGAGCCAGAGGCGTGTTGAGAATCCCTTGATGAGGTGGCCCCAGGACTTCTGTTGGACACTCAGCTCTGACCTGCTGGCAGGAGTCTGTGAACACTGAAGCATTCCATGGTCATCAGCCATATAAACATCTTGTGAAAATCATCTTAAAAATCAAGAGTGCATCTTACAGCCCTAGCTGGTTCAGTCCTTTCTCTATAGGTAAACCTTTCTTCACTTTCTGTTTCCAAACTAAGAACTGTTCTGTTGTTAGAAGCCTCCGTCTCAGTCTGGCTTCTCAAAGTAATATTTAATTTTCCAGAGAGTTTTTTCATTGGTCTTCTCAGACAGAAACCCACTCCATGGTTCCATCTAAGGCCAACTTCAGTCCTTCCCCCTGGCTTTCTGCTACTGCAACAGTGGGTGCAGAACTCCTTCCCAAGGGGTCTGCTGAAAACAAATGTTATTGGGACTGACAGAGCAAGAGAAGTTTTACAATGCTGTTACATCTACAGGATGTATAAAGACAGAACCTGAGTGTAACGACCCCACCATGAAGAAGTTTTCCTCCCAAGCCTACCTAGGACACTGTGGGCTCAAGATGGAAAACAAATGCAAGTTGGGAATCTGGACTGCAGTGCAAACTGAAACCTAAGTGTGTGGGATGGCTTTGACATGATTTATGTTACTTGAGAGCCTGATGGCTTGTGAACACGGGGAATGACTGAGGGTTGTGTCCATGGGGAATAGGAAAGAGTTGTCCCTTCAGATGTTCCATGCATCAGGGATACAGAGCAGGGGGCTACTGAGGGAAACCTTGGAAGAAGCTGCAGCATCCACAGCGCTCTGCTGAGTCCAGCAAGGGAGCAGTTTGTTTCCTCCGATGTTCCCTGGACTTACTGGACTTCTCTCCAAGGTTATAGTTCCCTTTTTCTCTTTAATATTAGCAGTAAAAACTTCTCTTGTTGAGTGTAGAATGACATTACAAGAGTTTATTGAGAAAGTCTACATATGCATTTTTTCCCTGAAATTTCAAGTGGGACATCCTGGGAAAAGATTTACAAATCACATATTCACAAATTCACAGAATATTCTAGGTTGGTCTTCTTTTTTTTTTTTTTTCCCTCATTTTTGATGCTTTGAACTGGGATTTTTACTGTCAAAACCAGAAAATGTTCTTATTGATAACAGTGCCTGAGGCACAGACCATTGGAAATCCCATATACATTAATAAGGACTTTGATAATTTAATTTTAGTATTGAATAACAGCAGATGCCCAACACATGCCCATATATGCTACATGCTTGTTTAACAGTGTGGTTAGGATATGTCTGGATATCTGGTATGTGAGCTTAATGTAGAAACTGCTCTTTAAATTGTTGATCATATCCTTAGGCAAGTTCTGGTGAGTTAATAGGACTTGTTGATTGAGAAAAACCGTTGTGAATCCAAGTTTGCACAGTGCTGTCAAGAATAAAGATTTACTTTAAAGGTGGTATGTTTTAAGTGAGCAAGTTAAATCACATAAAATATACAGTATGACATGAAAATTACTGCAAATCTAAATTACCATTAAACTACTCCTCAGAAAATTAATCCACATTTATAGTCACACTATTCAACAACATCAAGGGAAGGCCAGATATTTCCCAGCCATACAAAAGGTTGTAAGAAGAAATATCCACCTCTCATTCCCAAACTGGTTCTCATTCTTCCTGGAAGACTTTTTTTATAATCAAGAGGGATCAATACCTAGATTTATCTGAATAACACATTTAAGCAAGTCACAAATCTCTGTGATGGAAGTTAACGAGGATTGACTGTTCAGGGGATTTTGAAGAACTCATTTTTCTTTAGTGAGGTGAGAGAGGTTCTGCTTAATTCCAGTTTTTCCCTCTCTGTCCTGTAACAGAGCAAGTATATTAAATTGACCCAGAATTACCCGTTCTATTAAAAAAAAAAAAAAAAAAAGACAGGGAAAAAGCCAGATATGTTCTCTATTTTCTATTTGCCTTACTGCCTGATAAACAAGAGGAAAACAACTCAGATGTGCCAGGTGCAAGGTTCCTGCTGCTTTTCTGTGAAATTTAAAGACAAGACTTCAGTAAAGGCCATTCAATAAATATCTGCTGCAGCTAATCAGAGCAATCTGAATGCTGGAACTAGCTTTGCATGTCTGCAGTGGGACAAATCAGATACCTGCTTATAGCACTCCAGAGTTTGCAGCACTTGGGCTCTAAAAGACATAATCAAAATGTTTCATGAGGTGTAACTTGCACAACTTAATAATTAAAGAAATGTCTTAGACTCTGTGCACGTGCTCCAGCAGGAATGGTGCCACTCAGAAATAAATTACATGTCTACTTAAGATTCTTCCCCAGCAGTATTACAATCTGTCCAGTAAAATGATACCAACTTAATTTGCCATAGTACTAATTTACATTGCCATTAATGAGAACACAAGTTTTAAATCACAGACATGGAAGTACTATTGTGCATCCAGCTTATTTCGACTCCACTCAGGGTGATAAGGCATTCTCTAGACAATTGTAATTATGAGTAATTTGTGAAAGTAATAAGAACTGCTTTTTATTATAGGCAATAAAAATCAATTCTTCATTCAATTATCTTTCCTGGCTATGATATGATAGCTGCCCTGAGTGAGTGCAATACGAAAAAAAAAAGCTAAGTCCTAAGGAAAATAACTATTAAAGAAAAGGACAATAGCACTATTAAACAAAAATCTAAGAATATTTAACCTCCATTTCAGCTTCTTGTCACAAAGACATGATAATAAATGCCTGAAAGTATTGCTATAAACCTTTTCCTTTAAGACACCAAATTCACATATGTCAACATGATTTTAAACATAGGACCAATTTCATTGATTCACTAGGATAATTCTCATAGTTAAGAGGCAGCAAAAATATAAGTCTTCGTAGAATCAGAATGGTGGTGAAGAAAAGCATTTCAGATATAATTAGTTTTCATGCAGTAAAACTTGTTGAATTAGAAATTAAATATTAGCTCCAATTTTAGGAGGAATTAGAGCTTAAAAACACAGATACCTTCTATTTAATAATACACAGGGTTTTGTGCAGGAATGTTTTTAACACAGGAATGTATCTGGGGAAAAGTCCCTCTTTTTGATTTGCATTTTTCTTTTTCATTTCAAACTTTTCTCTTCAGTTAGAGGGGTGTGGGCACAAAATCAAACGAGTGCTTTTGGATTAAAAAAACATTAATAAAATTATTTTGTATATTTTGAATCATTTTTTTCCTACATTTTTGGTTTCAGAGTAATTGAAACTGAGGAAAAAGAGTGTTGGATTTCTTTTTGATGGTGGGACTTAATTTTGTTTATTATAATTTCCTCTTCTGTCAGAAGTGTGAGATTTTCATGGAAGTGATATATTGAGCTTCCAGTCCAGGAAGATTTGAGGATAGGTCATTTTACCCCAATAACTTTGCTCTCCCTTCTTAATAAGGAAAAGACATGGTACATTTGTTTGAATTTTAATCTGGAATATTAGAAATGAACAAAGACTGTTTAATGGGTAAACTATTCAAGGATTGTATGAACCAAAGAGGTTTTTGGGGAGCTCATTTTTTATGTGTTCTGTAGCCTAACACATTTCTGCTCAGACAGCAGTGAATGTCAGCTTTAGCCAGGAGCCATTTCTGGAGCACTTTATTAAAACAAATCCATATAAATTACATGGTCTGGGTCATCTTGTCCTCAGCCTTTCTCAAATCTTCAACCGCTTACTTGTAGTGCATCTCCTTTTAAATTGCATTTTTAGAATTTACTTCCTTCTCTTGAGTTCTGTATGTCACTTACATAGAAGGGATCAGTAAGAAATTTTCTGATTAATATTTGTAAAAAATTTCTTGTTTATGAGAATTTGGGAATAGTGACTTTCATGATGTCATGGTAACCTCAAGTTTGTGGTCAAGTTTTCAGATTCTTCTCTGAAAAGAGCTCTGTTAATTGGCAACCTGTACCTATAGCAACAGAAATGCACATACTTCTGTTACATTTTCCAACCAAGCTTTTTCTTGGGAAAAGCTTCTCAAAGCACTGCTTTTAGAGGAACATTCAGTTCATAAGTGAAGAAGGAAATGAGCAAACTGGAGTACAAATTTGCTGCCACCAGTAGATTGATCTTGATGCCCTTTAACTGTTCACAGAATTCTGATTTTAATCAGATAAATTTGGAGTAAGACACCTACAAGACATCAGCATGAAATATTTAGGCTCTTAGGAAAAAAATCAGGCTAAAATGCTATAGTGAATATCCTATTTCCAGAGCATGATGTGTCCAGCTCTGGTGTCAACAGCAAGCCATACTGTCCTGCATTCAGAAGTGATTATGAAGAGGACTCATGTAACCTAACCCCAAAAACTCTCCAATGCAAATTTACCGCCATAAAAATGGGTGCTCATTATACAGGTAAGATCCAGTTTTAATATTGGCAGGTGTAATGAAATCTTCCTCTGCATCACAGTTCCTGAGCTATACCATCCTTGTTACTGCACTCCTGAAAGTCTCTTAAGTAGAGAACTCCGTATTTGCATAAATTCCCTGAAGATCTACGAAGAAAATGTTCCAAGACCCTCCGGGGCTAAGTGTGTCTGGTGAAGTATATGAATAAATCTGTCAGTTTTGAATCATTAGGAATGGATGGCTTTAGGGTTGATTTTAAATGGGTGCCAGTATATCTCAGGGTTTTACTAAAGACAGAGGATGGGCAGGAGAAGATTATATTACTCTCCTTGTTTGGATAGGGTTAATGAGAGTGTTACCAGGAATTGTGTGGGAGTTATGGAATCAGAGAATCACAGAATCATTTAAGTTGAAAAAGACCTTTAAGATCATCAAGTCCAATCATTAACCCAACGGTGCCAAGTCACTGCTAAACCATGTCCCAAAGCACCACATACACAAAGTAAGTAATTTGTAAATAGAAGTTAATCGCATTAACACAGAAAAAAATAGACACGTAAGCAGTGTCTGCTGAATGTCATACCGTTTTTTCCTATTTTGTTGCAAACAGTCTAGGTGGCATAAATTATTCCTGGCTCTGTTTACATTTCTATTTTTTTCCCTATGAATTAAAGATCAATTATATGGGTGGATAGAAGGCAACATTTTAAAGCACTAAATTTATATGTATATATTTTCTCAAGTGTATATGTTTTGGTGTTGTTATTGGGATTATGGAATATTGGTAAAATTCTCATGAAAGTAAATAATTTACCTTCTATTAGAACCCTGAACTTTCAGACTGAATTACATAGATTATAGCCAAAAGACCTCTCAGTCCCTAAGGCAAGGAAGGACGATCTTGTACCATCAGTCACAGGTTTGAACGTGCTGTGTCTGGCTCTTCTTAAGATTCTGTGTGTGATCTTATGTACATTTAGGTGAACAGCCTCAAAAAAGTCCACAAGACCCATTCATTGACAGTTTAGGTCTGATAGGTTGACAAAATGAGCACTTCAGCCTACACATTTTTTGACCTGGAGTTAAAGTGAAAAAGACATTTCTGAAAGCCAAAGCTGGTTGACTGCTGTAGGGCTCATAAAACAAAAGTATCAAAAGGTCCCTCACGTGTGCTAACTTTGCTGCCCCAAGATGCTTAAACCAGCAGAGCTAAATACAGAAATACAATTACAGCGTGATCTGAAAAGCAAAAGTCTGGGGGCAAGGAAAAACTCTCTGTCTTCCCTGGCTTTCACTGACACTGAGGAAGACCTTGCTGTTCCTTGCCATCAAAATATTTGTCTCAGACTCAATATGCTGGGGCAGTGATACTTAAAGGAGGCTTTCCAGGAGGTCATCTCCAGGATGTCCTCTCCATGCTGCTCCAGAAGGACGGGTTTGGCACTGGGCTGTGCAGGGAGGTCAGGGAGTCCCCAGCATGACACCCCAGGGGATGTATTGTAAAGCTGCATTCTATAATGGTGGGCTCCTTGGATATGAAACACATATGTAATTAAAAACAAACAAAACATATATATATAACAAAAACCAAACAAGTTCTGAGCTTTAGAAACAAGGGAGAGCACATGGATTGCCGGTGAAATGATGCATTCATATTTTGTATGAACAAATAACGTTGAGTTTTTGTCCAAGAATAAGTGTGCAGATCCTCTGTTGTGTTTTAAGACAGTCAGATATTCTAGATTTTCTAGAATATTCCCCACCTGCTTACATGCAGCAATCAGACTCATGGACATGGCCCACCTTGGCTTCTTAGACAAATCCCATCCTGCTGCACACAATCAGCTCTTACAGTGATGCGTCCATTAAAAATGCTTCAAGGTGCTAATCCAGAGCAATCTTTTTCCTTTTGACAATTGTTAAGAAAGAAAAAGTACAATTCCTCGGTAACTACACAGATCTGCTGAAATCAGATATTTCCCTTTCCTATTACTGACACACTGAAGATTTCATTTTCTTTAGGGAAACCTCAAGAGACTGTAATCTAGTTTTGAACTATTGCCATCACCTCTCTTAGCTGCCTAGATAACACTGCAAACTGGGATATTTTTGTTGTTTAAAATACATTTAAAAATGATCAAAAAATCACAGGTGCAGGAAAACTAGGAACAATTTAGAGATGACTGCAGTAACATTAAGAACTCTGAGCTTATACAGCTTTTCCTGAGGAACACAAATAGATGCAACTGTGACAAGAAGTTTTAGAAGAATATTTTATGTATATTCTGTAATCTGTTTATCAGATGTCTCATTTTGAATAAAGTAAATTTATTATAAACTAATAATTTAATAGAAACAAAATATCTGTGAGTTTCCGTGTCTATTTTTTTTTTTTTCCTATCCCATTAAATGGAGATTTCTGTTAGACAGATAGACTGCTAATTGTGTCCTGACATTTTGGTTTCATCCAGTTTTTCAAGTAGTTTTTTGCAGCTATGCATTTCCAGGAAATGCAGGCTTTGCTGGAAATCCACCAATTCTTCCTAAATATGGCATTCTGAGAAAATATCTCCTTTTCTTTCTTTTCACTGAAATCAGGCTAATGCAGGTTTCCATCAGAAATGAGCCTGACCTCCTGCCAGATTATCTGAGAGAAGCTCACATCATCTGTGGCTCTGGGAAACCTCGGCTCATCGAGGTGTTCGGACACATGGGCTGATTTGGCAACAGGGAACATGGAGTAACTCCAGGTTTTAAAAGGTCTGCCCTTCCCAGAAAATGGGATACAACCTAGAAATAGCATAAATAAACATGCTATTAATAAATATCCCAAACAGCATAAGGACTGTGTGGGATAGAAGACGAGATGAAGGAAGGTAGTAAAGGATTGAGCAGAGTCAGAGATTTCATCTGACCCTGACAAGCCAGGGTTCATGGACTTGTCTCATCCTCAGCTGGAAAGAGCCGAATTTTCCCTATTCTTTTGTCTATTGCAACACTGAGTTGTAGCTTCCTGCTTTTCTGGAGTTCTGGAAATAACAAAGGGAGCCTCTAGGGCTGCAGCTCTGGGGTATCTGAGGCTCACGGAAGCCCTCAGATCCTCCATATGGCTGTGCAAGAAGGGCAGGACTCCCTTATTTCTAGTCCATTGTTTGATTTTAGCCAAATATTTACAAAGCCTACCTTTGGTTTTTAAGGATATTTATCTTTAAAGTAATGAAGAAAACAAAAAAGAAAAAAAGGAAAAGGGAAGTGGAAAACAAACCAGGCACTGGTGACTGATTAATTTTCTTTTGACACATTGTTTGCCTAATGTTTTATTGAAATAGGATAACATTTGCATGAACAAGAAATCCATGAACATGGGCTTTTAATAATCAAACTGCTAGCTTAAGTGTCATAGCAGTGTTTGGGTGATTAATGAAAGGTGTTTATAGCACCACTTATTCTGTTTCATTTCAGCAACTGTGCAAAACTCCTTACAGGGCATATGACATGTTACTCCCTTTATAGAGCAGTCTCCATATGTTCATTAAGGTGGAAAAAAATAAGGAAGCTATATGCAGGTGTCAGCTGAAACCTGCAGAGGATCACTGCTTCATTGGTTTGTGCTTTCTTCTTTGATTTGCAATTAACATATTTCAGGACTTCAGACATGTTTTGCCTGTTGTCCCTGGGGTACCATCGCTCCCTTTGTGTGGTTTGATTTCTTTCTTCCTTTTTATTTCTGCTTTTTAAGGATTACATTTTTACTGACACAAAGAAAGATATCTGAGGGCAGAAAATATTCTTCTGCATCCACCTGCCATGGGATGGCACATTAGGATATTTGCTGCTTCCCTACTTTTTTTTAAAATCACACAGTTGTCTTAATGCTGAGGACCTTGAAATCCCTTGGGAAGACCATCTTAAATAAGGAATCAAAACAATCCAGGCTTCTCATCACAACTGTAAATTGAAAAAATAAGCACACACCATGTTCACTCCCCTAACTGAGACACTTTCTGGAGCCTGTATTTAATGATGAAATGCAGCAGGTTTTTGTATTTGTATGGTAAGTAATGAGGTACATTACATGGGAATGAACTACTGCAGCCATCCCGAGAGAATCCAGTATGGCAAAGTTTCAGAAATCTCTGACTGCACCTCCTCCCTTTGCCTCCTGCCTTCTGTTGCCTCCTCCTTCCCTCTCGGCCGCCTCTGCTGCGTTGCAACAAAGGAGTCAGCGATATTAATTTGGTGGGGCTTCTGCCCTGGCTTGCAAGGTTAAGAACTAGAGAAAAGCAGCTTAAAAATGATCTTCTGCGGAGGAGTCCAATTTCTTATCCTCATGAGAATGAGTGGTGAGAAAAGCTGATGCCTGGGCAGAGCTACCAGAGGTCATTCTTTCTGTCCTCAAGCTGGCCAGAAATCCAGATGAGAAATTCCTTTTGCATATTGGAAACCATTACGCTGGTATTTGAAAGGAGGTAGTTGTCATGCCTAGCATTTGCATGTTCAGAAGCTAGTGCTCCTACTCAGAGAGGGAAGTTAGTCATCCAAAATCCTGGGGAGAGGGGGAAGCTAGTTACATTTACAGGAGCCAATGCGCAAACCAAAAAAAACATGGAAACAGAGAGATATGGAGAGGTGCCATGGGTGACTGAAGACATTTTTTCAGGATTCAGTGTTATCTCACAGACTCTCTACATCCTATCCTGTTTATGCCAGTAGAAATGTCAGTACAGTAAAAGGATGCATCATCCATTCCTTGGACATGATAATATCAGCAGGGCTCATTTCTGTGCTCTTCACATGGCTTCCTTTTGAAGGTGCCTGCCTCAGATTTTTAATATCAGTTTCATCTATAAATATGGGACTGTATTACACACTCTGTTGTGTGTGTACATGTCCTTTAATTCCTTTACCACTCAGCTGAATTATTGTTACGATCAAGGAAGGGAATCATAAGAATTGCTCTCCTGTTTTCATTCTCAGACCATTTCCTTATCCAGTATATTCCTAGATCTTCCTTAAAATATTAAAGAAACTGGAAATTTTTGGAGAAAGTATGAGCTACCCCTTTCTGAAACACTGCCATCCTTTTCTATCTCCTAACTGCAGGCTGATTTAAGTGCTGAAGCTTCAAAGGTGTTAAATTTGCCTTGAACATTATTGTTATTGGTGAGGAGGTAAATAGGAGAAAACATTCAAACAGAGGAAAACTTTAAGACTTTTTTTTTTTTAAATAAGGAAACTTGCCATGTTTTAGGTTGTATGCAAATTGAACAAGGCATGGATGAGCCATAGATATTAGAATTCAGTATTCTTATGTTGAACCTGATTTGTGTTTACACAGGGCAACATTTTGCAGAAGTCCCACACTGTAAAAAAACCTGCTGTGGCTGCCATGACATGGACATATAAGTGTGAGGATATTCATTATTCCAGCTGCTTTTTATACGTGATGTATAAGATCCTCCCCAATAATATCATTAGGCTCTCTATCATAGTTAAGGTAAGAGATCTGCATGTTAAACAGCTGAGATTACATTGGACTGGTCTCTCTGTGCAGAGTTGCTTGTTGTCAAAAGCGCCGAGGCACAAATTTTGGGATTTTTGTTTCATCCAGGGAGACTCCAGACCATGAAACAAAAGATACTTCAGCCTGGGTGTTCTCTTATTCTCTGCTTATCAGCAACAAACTTTGAAAATGATAGATGCATATATGACATAAAATGCTAAAGAATGAACAGAACTCATTTTCCCCTTGAGGATCTTTCAAACCAGGACCTTTGAGTTAGACAGAAATTTATATATTCTTTATTGGATCTTTAATGAGTTGCTATCCCCCTAATTGTTATTTATGCTTATTTTCATCTAATATCCCATTTGAAAACATTTGACTGATTCTGTTCTCAAATATTTCCATTTTCTTCTTGTCTGGCTTGGTAAGAAAAGTGGGAATGGAAATGGAGATAAAAAACCCTGCAGGTTTGTTTTTAGGCTATCTTTCCTTTGGGGCAGAACTTGGTGAATGATGGCTGCTGTTACAACAGCTCAAAAATGCAGAACATCTCTTTACATAACAACGTCTTAAACAGATTTCAGAAATGCTATTTGCAGGGAATAGTGTAAGCCTGGGTGCGTTCAGCTGTCTGTATTACACTTTTCTTCTTTAAAAGCAGTGTTTAAACACACAGTGGCCACAGTAATTTATGGAGCAAACCCTGAAAAATTCTAAATCAGGATTAGTGTCTATTAACTCTATTAAGTTCTATTTGGCAGTCAACCAAAGTGTCAACTGAGCTCACATTCTTCTTTATCCAGTAACTAATACTGGAGAAGGCTCATGTACAATATCAAGTGGAAAAAGGTGTCCGGGGTAATGCTGCAACTATCAGGCCAAATTCTCTGCTGGCATAACTCACAGTATTTCCACGCCAGATCTTTCAGAATAACCTGCCTCTCAAAAAATTAATTTTTTGTATTCACTTTTTAATAAGCAACTTTCCAAGCAATGAGGGTTTTTTAGCGGCACGACTCCTATTAAAGTCAATAGGAGTCATGTGGCTAAACCCCTATGTGATGCTTGAATTTATTGGAAATTGGCATCTGCTGCTGAGAGCTCTTCTATTGTTTGGTCTTCCTGCCCAATCATCATTTTCCGCCTGGCCATGGAGCCCCTTGTTCTCCTACTTGCTGGAATCTCCATGCTTAACCTTTCTATTCCTTCCCCAATATCCTTTCATGCTAAAAATAAAAGCGCCTCCTCTGTAGAATCATTAGTGCCTCATGCCCTTTTGTTTGGATTTTCTGTGCGTGGCCTCTTTGTTCGGCCTCGGCTGTTGCTGAACTTTGCTGTTGGCTGCACTGAATCGTTGCATTGTTCCTGCAATCACTTACGTTTGCACAATGCTGCAGGATCTGGGTGGATGAAAGGTGCTCTGCACACAAAAGCCTGGCTCCTTTCAATTCCATTCTGAAATGATAGGGGTTAAAATACCGTCAAGTGGGTCTGATATCATTGCTTTACTAAAAAATGAGCTTCTAGCAGGTATTATCAGTTATTACCTGGGAATTTCTTGCTTCCCCAAAATGATATTGTTCAGCTGGAAATATCTTCCACTGCAGTTTCTCTGAGAAGCTTTAATCAGCGTGAATGTGGGCTGCAAAACCAACCCTTAGAGCATTGCAGGATTTACTCACCAATAACTGAAAGCAGTGTATATTTTGTTAGAAATACCAAAACAACTTTTTGCTTGGTTCCTTATACATTTTATATGGACATGCATATGGACAGTTTTCTTATTTATAGATTTATCATAGAGTCATAAAATGATTTGGGTTGGAAGGGGCCCTTGAGATCATTGAGTTCCAAACCCTCTGTCATGAGCTGGGACACATTCTACCAGACCCAAACCCAAACCATTTTGTGATTCTCTTCTTCTGTGGTTCAGTAATGAAGATTTATTCTTCTCCCAAAATGTCTGTGAACATATGAATTAAAAAAAAAAAAATTAATGGTAAACTACTAGAGTTTACGAGCATCAGATGTATAGGAATGTATAGGAAAATTGCTAATGATTGAGTCTGAGTGTTCTACAGCTGTACAATAAAGGGTAGAGGCTGTACAGTATTCTAAAGAGAAAGTATAATTCAGATTCCTTCAGGTACTATAGTCTTAGCATTGAAAATCAAATCTATCGGGTAACAATAGTAAGCAACTTGCCAGCCAGTCTGACTAAAGTAAGATGATTATCTTCAAGGAAGATCTTGAAGAGAAACAGAGCACGGAATGAATACAGGACTCTTTCTGGGACAGTTATTGTTGAAAACCTCATATTTTAACATGGATGTACTACACAAGAAAACAGTGCAGTGTTTCACTGTAAGAAAATTTTGCATTTATTCAGGATATCATAGACTGAAAAATCTTTAAAAATATCTTATTTTTATTCATCGAGTGGCTTTAATGCTTATCTTGGGATCCCAGATCTTCAGAAGCTTATTTGTCTATCAGAGGTGCAGCACTTTTGGTGCAAATGTCCGTCCTTGAACATCCTCCTTTGCCGTCATTATTTGGGAGTGTGCTAAGATAAAAGGAGTCCTTTTCTTTTATGCCTCTTTTCTCTCCAGTCTTCTTCTCTTACAACCAGAATAATGTGAGTTAGTGGCAAGTGCTGTGACCATCTTTCAAGGTTTACATTGAAAAAAATAGATTCATGTTCTTGGTACATTTTCTTGGTAAGGCTGCTGCTGGCCAAGCGAAATTGCAAGTGTGTTTCCATTTGACAGGGTTTGGAATGACCTTTGCTCATTTTCCACAGGATTTTCTGTGGAACATTTACTGCAACCATGTTTATCAAGGTATCTTTTTTCAGATTTTCCACTTTTTTGAAGTCCAGTGTTTGGCCTGAGAAATACTTTGTTAGTAAACAAAAGACATGAGAAACTATCAAAGGCAAAATGTGCAAGATAAGCACACACAGCAAAAATGCTGATTGTAAAATTAACATTTTGGAAAGGAAGAGTGGATTAGAGATATGTTTTTGAAGCAAAATTAAGGATCTTTTTATCAAGAAAAATATTTTATCTGGTGTAAATCTGACCTGAGCTAAATTTGAACTGCCCTGGAGAAAGCAAAAATCTGTGCCATACCATGCAACATCCAAACTAAGCAATCCCACAGATAAAAGATTTAGCACAAAGTTAGTTTTAAACTAAAGAAGACCGGCACTTTAATCTTTTTGCTTGATTTCCCTTTCAAACACAGTCATCCATTTAGTTCCCTGCTGTCCTCATGAAGAATTTCCTTACGATGAAATCAGAGTTCGGAGATTTATTATGCAACGAGCAGAGCAGGTTCAAGCTGATAAAGACTTCCTGGGTGAGTGAAGGATGCTTAATGCCAGGAAAGATACTCTTTTAATGTGAGGTTCTTGACCATTTATTACATAAAAATGTTAATCTGATAGTGTTTTTAATCTGCTTGTTATCAGCGGTGGCTGCTTGGTGTTAAAGACAAGATAAAAGGCAGAGCTGAAGAAGCAGATTTGGGGAGCACTCGCTCAGTTAGCATGCTGGATGCAACACACCTGCCTCCATTTATCTGCTCTTCCAGAGTGAGGAGGAGAGGGATTAGGGCTGCGATAAGGCACGGCTTGGTGGGCTGATTGGGCAGCGGAGTGCGTGTGCTGAAAGGACACTGCGCCAGAGATAAGCCGCGATAAATCTTGGGACAGTCATTTCCCAGGAAGCTCTGCAGAGTGGAGGATTTGCTTTACATGCCGTTTCGAGGGGTTCTCCAAAAGCAGAATATTTAATCCTTTCTTGCCCGTCCACATCTCCCTCCTGCCTCACAAGCTGCTGTGTGACCTGCAGAATTTACGGAGCCAAACTTCCTGCAGATTTCGCGCCCGTGTTGTGCCCTGGGCTTGATCCAGGTAATGTATGGGCTGGTCCTCCCCGTGAAATCTTGGCATGCAAGAGACACTGTGATTAGTCCTGCCTTTTGTGCATGCAAAACCGATTGCTGGTGTAAAATATAGAGTGGCTGTCAAACTGGACTGAAGTCTCTCATGGACTCTGGAGTTACTGGTGGCCTGGAGGACAAGCTCTGTTATCATACAAACCTTGTATTCTAAGAAGACCAAGATAAAGGTTACCTCTGTCTGCAAGACAAAAATACAACTTTTCTCTTGCAGGATTTGGCTCAGCAGTAAAGTTTTCAGATTTGAATTGACACAAATCTCTGCAATCAGCCAAGTAGCTGGATAGCAAAGAGCTTGCCCATTTCATAAAATGTGGGGGATTAAAATCATTGACCTTAGGATGAAGCTATGACCAGTCCAAGCTTTTCTTGCCTGAGGAGATATGAACTCATTTCCTGCACTGAATCTCACATATTTCCCACAATCTAGTCGACTACCATAGCAACCAGCCACATTTTTACTTTGAGACGATCTGCTTTTTACCCAAAAGAGATATTTACAGTTATCATTTCTGTTGAAATCAATAAAAAAGTCATCTTTGTCAATGCAAACTCGCACTGCTGAGAAACTTACAGGAATGTCGTGGGCTGACAGTAAGTTCACACAGCATTTGGTCTGAATGGGTACAGCCTGTGCAGGCACAAGCACACTGTGTTACTGTGACTTCAGGAGGAGCCATGGATGCACAAGCTGGGTGCATCTAGGAGCAACCTACACATTAAGCAAATAAAGCACTTGAAATGACTTTGAAGTGAGCAGGCCGAAGTCTGCACATGCTTTGGTGTAGTGTGGACGTGAACTGGTCAGTCACAGACAAATGGGTAGAGATGGATGGATGCTGTGCAGGTGCTGCCCAATATCTCCTACTCAGTGGATTACCAGAAATCCTGAATCACACCTTGTAGTCAAGTAGGATTTCTCTACCTCTGAGCAGTCTGGTCTAGTGGAAGTTGTTCTTGCCCATGGCAGGTGGGCTGGAACTAGACCACATTTGAGGTCCCTTCCAAAGCAAACTGTTCTAGGAATCTATCCACATATGCTACACCCAAGCGAGACATACTGATATTAGCAGTCCTACATCATAGGCATTTATGATTATGAGGGCAACCATGGCTAGAGTGAACAAAAATCCCAAAGGCAGAACAAAACAAATGAAAAATATGGTGCTTGTTGCTTAGTCAGACATTCACTTGCTGATCCACTCAACTGCATTTAAAAATGAGTGTGTGTTGGAGACATGCACAACTAATATCCAGAAAACCCAAAGTTCTACATTTCCCCCAAAAGCAATATTAGCAGAAGAGTTCACCAAAGGAGCTGGTGAATGCCTTGGTGTAAAGACTCTTTAAATTAGGGTTTTCTCTTGAATTCAAATCTGAAAGCTCCTTGCTCAAGCACCAGATCCAGAAGCCTGCATTGATGCCCCTTTTAGGTTGAGAACTTCAATCTTTTCACCACTCCAACTCAGGAAGCGTGTGTCTAGACAAGATGTGATCACTGAGCTCTAGATGATCTGAAGACCTAAAGTCTTGCCATGTCAATTTAATCTTGGGAAACAAAAAAATGTTTCTAATTGTCATAGTACCAAGCTCCCCAAAGTCCAAGGAGTATTTCAACAATGCTCTCAGGCACATGGTGTGATTCTTGGACTTGTTCTGTGCAGGGCCAGGAGTTGGACTGATGATCCTTGAGGGGCCCTTCCAACACAGGATATTCTATGATTCTATAATTCTACCATGGGTACAGACCTCTGGTCTCAGGCAGAGGAGTAACAAGATTGATGATTACAAAACAAACTGGAAAATATCCGATATTGGCCTTCTATAGATGATCTCAACTAAGCCTATATTCCCTCCCCAGGCAGTCATCTAAATAAAGAGACTCTGCCTAAATGGATTAAAATTACTAACCCTAAATGGGTGAAATTGGGATCAGCAGAAGTACTTTGCATGACAGGAGCTTTGGTCCCTCTGAGTTAATGGAGACTGTTAGTAGATGGATCCCAACTGATCTCTAGTGGTAGGACACAGGGAGAAGAAGCAGAAAAGCAGTCACAGACATAAAGCCCATGGCTTAATACGTCAAGTCCTACATCCAAAAGCAAACTGGAAGTCGGTGCAAGCTGCAGTGAATTGGAGTAACGTGTGTTGTTCGCTAGTTCCGCTAAGTAAGCAATCAATATATTTACTCCCTGGACAGAATACAATTTTGCTGTTGTGACAGTGCTACTTCTACTGCTCTGTGAAGAAAAATTACTCCATAGAGTCCGTGATCCCTATGTGGTCAGAGCCTCCACTCTTCAGAAGATATTTTTAAAGATAACCGAAAATCATAAAGAACATTTGCACACCACCAAAGCCAAGACATTCAGATGCACAAGAGAATTCAGTGGTGAGTGATTAGACCAACCTATTTAACTGAGATACTGCCAAGTTGTCTGGATGGTTTCATCGCTTCTGCAACCCTTACATGTAGCAGACAGACTTTCCAGTAGATTCCAATGAAATTCAGCTTTTTTCTGAATTTTGCTTCATACGCTTTTTAAAGGAAAATCTTGTCAGGTTTTTTGTTGTTGTTGTTTGGTTGTTGTTTTGTTTTTACTTTTGCTGTTCATGCTTATTCAGGTATCTGGCTCTATTTGAATGCTCTGAATGCAAATTTATCTACTCACAGAGCTCAGGCTCAGGCTAATCAGCTGATGGCAGTCACAAGGTACCCTACTATCTCATTAGCAGTGGAGAAGGGAAAAAAGAAAGGTGGGAGTCATCAGGAATGGGCACTGACTTACAGCTAGAAATGAAAAAAAATCATGGTGATTAGACATGTTTTTTCAAACCTGCATCTTGGATAGGAATTTTCTGCATCCCCTGTAGGATACTATGGGAAGGTGAGAGAAACAGAAGAGGAGAATCTCTTTGCTGGGAATCTCTTTAAGGACTTTGTAAAATCATGGCAAAACCAGCCCAAAGGAATAGTCTACTTTTTGACCATTTCAGTTTGTTATTGGGAGATTAATGAGAAGAGTTTGAAGCAGAAGATTAATGTGGTCTATTCTTATAACCCGCTTCCATCCTCATAAATCTCCCATTAATCACGCACTAAGCAGCATGTTGCTTCACCTTCTCTGAGACACAAGTCCACCAACAGATCTCTCTCATTTGCTCCCCTGTGCTTCCCAGAGGTCAGTATCCCACTTAAATAATACCTACACCTCTCCCAACTGATACCCTCTTCCCTCTGGCAACGCCTCACCACCACTAGTGAACAAAGAGACCAAGAAAGGAAAAAAAATATTAGACTCATGGAAGTACCAGGATCAACTCCTGAGAGTACATATATTTAAATACAGTGCAGAAATCAACAGAAATTGAACAAAATTAATAAGAATTTGATTTTTGCTTCTCTCTCCCTGTTTTGTACTTTGTTTTCTCCTTTTTGCCTTGGGTAGATTCACTGTTCTTTCATTCTCAATATCTTGCTCTAAAGAAGTCCATGAGGTAATGCCAGAGATGGCCACCACCACCTCAGCTCTCCAAGGGAAGCTCCCATAAGAGGAAGAGCTGACAGCCCAGGTGGACTCCCATGTGCTTGAACTTCAGGCAGCATTGCAGTTATAGCCCAGATACAGAGGAGAGCAGTCACATCTCTCTAAACACCTCAACACTGCATTCCCACAGCATGCCTGGGAGAAGAAGAAATCATAGCTGCATTTTGATGTTACACAAAGATAAAGAACCAGCTAGATGAAGTGATTTATTTAGGGTCACTCAGAACATCTCTAGCTGAATCAGAAACAGAGCTTCAGTACCTGGAGCCCTGTTCCAGTTAACAGTTGTATCTGCCCAGGTGACAGACTACACTTTCACTCCTCAGAATAACAAAATCAACTCTCCTGAATACACCCTGTTAGAAATGTTGTCCCCTGTAGCAAGATTGCAAGAGATTCACAAGCCTCCTACGTGCACAGAGACCAGAACAACCCTGCCAAATGCTGTCCTAAATTATTCTTGTGTAAAATTCGTTTGGTACAAAACAGGAATAGTAGAAAAGGCAGAAGGAGATGAGCCGTTCTTGAAAGTTTTTTCTTATTATGTAAACACGGAGTCCAAAGATTTTCCAGGGAATTGTTGTGTTAAATAGCCACAGTTGTAAATGGTGAATTCATAAATGAATACAAATGTGTAGCTGTCATAACTGGCAGATGACACTTCCTGAAGGATAAGCTTGTACTCTTCCCCAGTGAAGGCGGCATGCAAGAGTTTCATCTCCTGAGACGTATAATGTACAAATTCTTTGGCAATTCTTCCTAAGGCGGAACTGTTTTTAATTTAGAAGACGTCAACCTACTTGTACTAGTGGGAGAAATTAATAAGCCAAGGATGCAGGTTGGCTGTACTGTAATACTGAGTAGATATGTCTCCATTAATTGCAGGATTGCCTGTGTTCACTTAAAAGCTGTTCTGTCTCAGAGTTTGATCGTGTTGACTGTGCTCAGATAAAATTCCCTCGAGCTTCTAACACCTTTTCTGCTGCTGACCCCTCAGGGGTGGGTTTGTTTCATGTCTGCATGCTTCACATGCTGAACCATATATTTCTTCTCTCTGTATGGCACAGATATGAATATAGATAACCATATGTCCTCTAATACTAAGCTGTGTTTGCTCTAATCTGTCCTGGATATTTAGAAAGGCAATTAAAGCAAAGAGAATCTAAAAGCCACATTCAAGTGACCTGGGTTATAAACAAGTCTTTGGATTTATATTTCCACCTGGTTGCTATAACCAGGCCCTACATGGGGCATCATTAAAACAAACTTTCTCCCCTGACCAGACATGGGTGCTTCATGTTGCCTGAATACAGCCTTGATAAATGGGGCAGAGTAAGTCTGTGGCAAAAAGCAAAAACCAAACCAAACCGACAACAACAACAAAAAAACAAACCACCAAAAAACCCCCAAACCAAAACCAAAACCAAACCAAACAAAAAAACCCACCAAAACAAAAACCAAACCAAAACCCCAAGACGTTTAAATTCATATTTCAACCCTCAGCCCGGTATTTTTCTACCAACTTTGTGACTTTTCTCCACCTGGACTCACCCAAAGGCCCTGTGCAGGAGAGAGGGGCCATTTACTGGGGTTATCAACTCATCCTTCAAGTTGGAGGAAAACCCTGGTCTGAAGGGCTGGATGCAGCGTTTAACCTTGCAGATATTCTGGCAGATTTACAATGTGTGCATGTACATAAGGATAAGCAAAGTCCTTCAGTTTTCCCTATCCACTTCTCTGCATGATTATTCCACCCCAGTAAGCAATCTATTATCTGCTGGACTGACTTATTCCCCACATTTAGTAACTCTATTCATGCTACTAAGTGAATGATGCTCTCTAAATACCAGACATATATTATGTGCATGCAATTAACTTCCTAAATCTGTTAGGGTAACAAAACCTTGCCAGAGCTGATGCTGTGCTCCACACACATAACCTATGTAAATGTTTCTAAATGAAATCAAATTTAAAAAGAAAAGACAGAAAAGATAAAAAGAAAATGTTTTCATTCTTCAGTGAAATTCTGTACAGTTCAAAACACTCCCAGTCAGTGGCTATTTTTTGCATTGATTTCTTTTTTTTTTTTCTGAATAAGGATGAAGTCTTCCCTTGTGTATAAAAGGAGAAGATATTAAATTTTGGATAGTTCTGTATTTAAGAAGAGAATTCAGAAGGTGCACTAACATCAGAAATTCACCAAGAGTTTTGTTTAGAAGGTGATCTTGTACTAACCTAAGTATTCTTAAGAATAGTTTAAGCAAATGGGAAACACATTATATTAAGTTGCAATCAACTCATTTAGTATTATTTGAATATTTGTTTTAACTGAAGTTGATTTGAGATTTCTAGTCAGGTTTTGATCTTAGGTAGCTTAAAATTCAGTCAATAAAACTACCCCAGATTTCCATTAACAGGAAAAAAATAAATTTTCGCTTCTTTGGCTGCTTTTTTTTTTTTCCTTCTTT
>WBMY01008967.1:78308-94782 GCA_013397315.1 Donacobius atricapilla
GAAAAAAAATAAATTTTCGCTTTTTTTTGTTTTTTTTTTTTTTTTTTTTTTTTTTTTTTTTTTTTTTTTTTTTTTTTCTTTTTTCCTGGCCATTGGAAAACTGCATAAATGCCAGCAGCTTTTCATGGGGAATAGTGTTATAACATAACCTTTCACATATTATGAAAAACCCCAAACAACCCACCTTTATAGAACTTCTTTCTTTATGGTGTATGTTGTCTAAAGGATATGCAATCAGTACTTTGTGAAAATGAACCATATTCTCTTAAAAAAAAAGGATGAACTTTTCAGGTCTGCAATTATTTGAGTAACAGAGGAAATTTCACACCCCTAAGCAGGAGCTTGCCATTGACTTACAATTATATCCTTTTATAGTGTGGTCTAGTATTTGAGATGACACCAGACCAAGACTCAGATGTTTCACTGAATTATTTATGGCCTGGGACAGGTACACCTGCTCTCCCTGCCTTTCTTACTTCTCACTCTTTGTATGTCACTCTTTTTCAATGGGACCTGTTTAGGCAGAGATTTCTTTCTTTATGTGCAAGACCAAGCACCGAGAAGTCCTGGCTTTAAACAGAAGCTCTAAAAAAGGAATGTCAACAATAAACAAGATCCACTACACAGTAAAGATGGCTGCAAAATGGTACATTGTAAGACAAGGTGGAAAAAATTATTTTGAGATATTTAAGGTTCAGAAAATTTGATGATTCAGTCTAATTGGGTGCATTAAGCAAACTATATTCAAGGGATATGCTCCTGGCATGCTGTAAAAGCCTTCTTTTCCTCTTTTTAAAATGAGAAATCTGGTTAATTAAATTTACTTTCTAAACAGCTTGTATTACAACATTAGAAAATGACAGATGTCTTTCATAAAATTAGTCATATTGTGGTAATTTTCCCCTGTCCCCCAAACATTGTGCGATTATGGGCATATTTTCTCGTGTTAAAAAGCTATCTGTCATAATTGGTAATGAGTTCTAAGCAAAAATTTTCTGCAAGAAAAGGTGTTCTGTGTGAAATGTAGAAAAGTTTCCCTGTGACAGATTTTCTCATTGCCACTTTATTCTGTTGGCTGCTAGCTGCTTGCAGAAAACTGCATAATTTTAAAGGCTTATACTTATAAAGGCCAATCATGTATTAATTCATTTGGTATTCATTGAGAGACCTTTAATCATGATGGATTAATTTATTATAAATGCGGATATAATATGTTATTTCATAATATCACTACTGTAATTTAGCAATTAAACAGTCTGTTATTATTTCAATCACTGCCCAGATCTGTATCATGATACAGTGTTTTGCTCCCCGGTGAATTATTTTATATTACATATAGGACAATGGATTTTTTGGAGACTAAACCTTTGGGAAGCCAGAAATATATAAGATAATACTTGGCTCTGATGTTCTGCTTTGTCTCTGAGATGATTTGTCTGAAATACTTAGAGACAGCAAGTTGGAAGCTTGCAGTGATTACAGGTCTGATCCAAATCTGGCTGAAGTCAACGATGCACTCAGCACCTTGGATCCTTTTGTGAGTGAGAGGGGTGTAAATACTTATCAGGAAAAGGATGTGGAGAGGCCAAAAATCAGGCAGGTGCACCAATTAAATGCAATCTGAGCTAACAAGCAGAAATGGTCAGATATTAGAAAATTTAACCTGTATTTTGAAAAAATTAACCTGTTGTTTTTTGAAAGCTGAGCAAGAGCTGACCTGTATTCCTGTTCCACTAGACAGACAAATACAGAGCTTCCCAAAGGACCTGGGACGAGGCCATTTAACCTCCATTCTTAAAGTGCATTCTTTCACAATTCTTATGCCTTCTGATGCTTTCAGCTCAGGAGAAGAATCGGTGTGCATTTATGCTGATCCAATTTAACCAGTCTCAGATGTTCAGATGTTACTGTGACCCACATGGAAAGGCCCTGGGGAGAATCTGGATCAGAGAATAATTTCCTTACTACAGATGTGCAAACTATGGGGCTTGGAAAAGAGATACCTTGCTTTGGTACAAGATCTTTGGAAAGATAAGAGGTAGAATTTCTGGAAAATGGTACTCAACCATTTCCCTTTGTTTTAAACATTTGGCCTCATTTCTTTGTCCAGCATGTGCTGTTTTCATGTTGGAACTGACATCATAGCAGCATACTGATAGAACTGCACCAACTGCTAAAAATTCTAAAGCTTTTCGTTCTTTTTCTTCTCTTTTGAGAGGGGGAAAAAGATGGTAGAAGTTGCCAAGTCTCTAGCTCTGGCTGGACACTGGAGAACAAATTGATCTGTTACACTGAGCTCATTTTTTAACCTCCCTCTATTGACATTTAAGTAACTGATTCTTCTCCATCATTGTTAGCTGTCTTTTTTCCTACCTGTCAAGAGGTTGCTAAATTAAGATTCACAGCCCAGGATAGTTTTCATATGAACCTAAAAGAAGTCAATATGTTTACTCAGATAAATGGTTATTTTACAAGGTAGCATAAAATGCATAATTTTCTGTGGCATATAAAGCCATGAACCACAATCCATCATGAGTGACTCATTTAATCTCTGATGTATCAATGGATGCCTTCTTCAAAGAGCAATCTGGAATAAGTGGTTCACATTTGGAGATCTGGAAAAAAGCAGCAAAGGGAGCAAGAGAAGAGACCAGAATCAAAATGATGGTAATGTATCCTCAATCATAAGACAGAGATCACAAAATCCTGTTAAACCCTCAAGCATATCACCCTCCCTTTCCAGGATTCATGCCCTCAAAAGCATTTTCTGCTGCTTTTCCTTCTCATATTTGGACTGGATAACAGAGCTATCTGCAACCAGAGATGAGGAGCATTTTTACAGGCTAACAAATCTACTAGAACCAATGGTTTTAATCTCTCCTTGGCTACAAAATCAAATCCAAGTTCTCTGCAGGTGCAAATGGGATCTGCTCCACTGCCTTAGGTGGAGTTTCACTCATTTACACCATTAAAGTATTTGGCACTGAAGATGTTGAGATCAAAAGGTTCCAGTTGGCAAGGAGATGTGCAGAAGAGAACCTGTCTGGGGAAATATTCTGAGAAGACTTATCTATCCTGTGAAAAGAGAACTTACCTCACCCTGGAGGAGTCTGGTATTGATAAATCCAAGTTATACTAAATTTTGGGATATTTCCTCTGACCTTACTAATTCTGAACAGGACAGCTTGGAAAGCCTGCCAAAACCCTGCAGAAGGAAAGCACCATGGTGTGCTCCCCTATGTGCATTTTCACATCATCATATCATATGCATATTTTATGCTTTTATTTTCCCCTGACATAACAATCACTGGTGGTCTGTATTGTTCATTTAATAAAATCAGATTTGGAACATATCCTGCCATAGCTGCTTGCACAAAACACACCAAAGTAAGTATCATTATTAGTAGATGCATCTGCATGGTGCCACTACATTGCCAGAAGCAAATTTCACCTAATTTGGAGTTCCTGCACATGCAACAAAGCCTTTGCCATTATTATTTCAGAGACAACTAAGAAAGATCTGTTTATTTGTTAATAATAATTTTGGAAAATACAGAAAGCAGTGAAATATAAAGACTCATTTAGAAAAAAATATCAAAACTAACATTTAAAGTGAGTTGAATAACAAAATCCCCAATCCCTCATCCCCTCTTGCTCTGGTAAATGTATGCAGCTGACTTTTTCATAAGGACAGCATCAGTATATTTACACTTTTATATCTTTGGATGCTTGTTCAGAATCCAATTTGCTCCTGGACAAGGGCATATTGATGAGTACCTGGAGTGTTTATTTGGATGGACGTGCTTGGTCTGAAAGCCAGCTCCACTCCAGCAGCCCTTATCCATTCTCAGTAGCTCTGTACCAACAGTCAGCACTCTTTCCCCTAAGGAAGGCATAATGCTTGCCTCAGCCCACGCTCTTTCAGGTAGCAGGAGGATTCTGCACCGAGTTGGGTCAGGTGTTTGTCCAAGTCACTGTCCCGTGTCCATCAGTGGAACTTAGTGGATGCCTAGAGCAGGCTGTAAGAGCAAACCAAACTTACAGGACTTTCCCATCTTCCCAAACTTCCTGACTCAGGGATGCTCTGTAGATATATCAACACACTAAGTTTTTATTACACAAATTAGAGTATGCTTCTATACTGGAAAGCATCCTACTTAATCTGTACAGACATCTGCCAGTAATTATTCCCACCTCTCCTTTTCAGGTCCCCTCTAACAGGGTGGGTAAAGTCTGAAACTGCACCTGGCTGAAGTTCAAATCAGAGTCCGTGAGTATTCTGGGGAGGACTTTCCCTTTGATCTCTGTTTCTAGTTATGTCTGCACTAATATAAAAATCCAGAGCAGGAACGTGGCCTAAGGACCATTTCCTGATCACTTACAGACCTTTAGTCAAAAGCCTGCTCCCCTGCATAGCTTTGGGTTGTGCCAAACATCACTCTAAAACATTCCAGGTTTTGGGCTGGGGGACAACAGGTCCCACAGACAGGTTGGATGCTGGCAGTTCTGCCTGGGGCTGGAGGAGTGTGTGTGGATGGACGTGAGCTGCACCAGCTCAACAGCACGTGGGGCTGCAGAGTGGTCCTTGGCTGTTTTCTTCTTAGGACAGACAGAACCTTAGAGACTTGTCCACAACACATTCACCAGCAACAACATGAACCACTGCTAGCACCAGGCCTTTCCAAATCAATTTTATCACCTTCCTAAGAAAAAGTTTTCTCACTCTGGAAAATTAATTTTAAGACAATGAATAAAGCTGCACAAAGAAAAGTGGAGGCATGGAGGATCTTTCAAGATGGTCCCCAAACTAGTTTTGCAGCATGTGAAAATTAGATCCTTTTGAAGTGTTTTCTGTCCTGCTTCAATGTCATTTATTCTATCCTAATGTATTTTATGAAAGTCAAGCAGAGAAATGCATTTATACAAGACAAACCAGTAGTAAGGGTCATAGACTTCCATTTTTATTTTAATAAAATCTTTGAAGACTAATTCATACAATTTGTGAATCACACTTATGAGAAAGACTTCCCAGAGGTTTTTAATAATTTGAGGTATGAAGGTGACTGGAAATATGAGAAAAAAGAACTGTTTCTGTATGCTCACTCTTGTATTCAACCAAAGATAAGTAGCTACATCAAAAAAGTATATTCTTGTACTGATAAGAGAGAGAAGAACATAAAGAAATTTAAACTATGACAATGTTTTTCTGGTTTATGGTGCTCAGTTTGTATACAGAAGAGGTTACTTATCCCTGTCTAAATTATATGGATTTTTCTTAGATAAACACATCAGCTGATGATTTTTCTACCTTTTTGCAAAAGAAGATATCTGTACCGTAAATTAGGAAATGTCCTGAAAGACAAGAAAAATGTAGCTGAGAAAAGGAGTACGAGGACAGAGTATTGCCTTGCAGAAAGTCACTTTATTGGCTTATTGGAAATCAGAGTTCTCAATTCTGCTGCAAAGAAGCAGCAGCTGTATCATTGTATGTCAGCAGTTAGAACTGGGGAATGTCTCATACAGAGGCACAGTATAGAACATTATAGATGTCTAAGAGCTCATATTCTTTATTATACCTGTTACTACCTGTCTGCACAAAACTTTGAACTGCTGCATCCTTGTAAGCAGGTTGGAAACCTTTTAAACAGAAGCATGCTGCTCTGCTGCAGGAATGCAGTTAACTGTCGTTGTAGGACACGAAAAAATGAATGACACTCCAAATATTTTCAGAAGGTAAAGAGTATAGAGAAGGTTTTATTGTCTAATTCTTAGTACCTTTTATAAGGAGTTCCAATACAGACTTAATATGATTGGTGAATAGAAATGACACCTCTCTAATCCCATTGGTTAAACTAGAGAAACAGAACTAGAAAGATGAAACATCACCTGGAGAAAGATTGTTTTGAGAAAGGATTAGTTGTTTACCAAGATTGTTTTGAGAAGAAGTTTTCTTGAGATATTTTTCCCTCAGGAAAAGTTAGCAGTTGCTAGCAGGCTAAAATCTCTCAGAATCAGAAATATCAGCCCCACAGTTAACTGCTGCTACACCTTTATGGAATATGGTTATCCCTAGTGTAGGAATTCCTGCCTGAAATTATTGTGTCTGCGTGGTGTTAAAAAGTTTTATCTGTTGGATCACTAACTTCTATTACCCTTAAAGATTACTGGGGCTCTAGAGGCTATTATTTACCATTCTGGGGCAGATGCTCAGCAGACTTCAAGGGATCACTCTGATTTATACCAGCAGAAGGTTTGGCATGCTTTTGTGAGTGGAACTGAAGTTGTTCTCAAGAAAACTGAAAATGAGCACTAGTGTAAAAACCCTACATTTTAATGTAGTTCTGTTTTGGCCTGTGTGCCCAAAACAAGATAGCTGCTGGGTTTATTAAAGTGTGCCTATTTTTCCTCTGTTTATTTATAATTAATTTGCTAATAAAGATTTCAGCTGTGGTGGAGTCTTTATCCTACCATAACAGGAGCTCCTGGCTTCATAACTTCACTGGAGCAGCCCACATGATGAATATGAGCTGAAGAATAGAAGCCAAATCCTTCTAGGCTCTGTATATTTGTGCTTGCCAGAAAAATTATGGCCAGTCAAAGGAGCAGGAGATGGAAAGAAGCCATCTCTGCTTTGGCACTTCTCAGAGTCCACTGAGGCCACTGTGCAAGCCTTTATACTTGGACCTACGTGAGTACCTTCTGAAGCTGGATACTGGAATTGGGGGGCAGCAGGGACTGCTTATTTATGAGTTACTTAGCAGTCCCTGGTGCAGCAGTTGCCATAAGGCATAGCCTCAATGCAGCTTATTCATACTCCTGGCAAAAGTTATCCTCCTGGGAAGTCATGTTGCTGGCCAGAAAACAAGAATACTTTACTGCTTCTCTCACAGAGTGTGAGTATATTCACTCTGGGGGCAGTTTTAGCATTTGGCCCTGTGCCTGGACATCATTACTATTGGGCACATGCACTGCACACAGCCAAGCTGACCAGAGCCTGTGCTGAAAAGATTACATTCTCCCAAACCAATATTTTCAATTTGGCCCTCATGCTTCTGACAGCAGGAAACTTTTGGAAACACCACAGGCTGTGTTTGCTGTAAACAGCATTACCTGAAAAAATCCTGGTGAATATCAAGAGGTTTCATGAAAACAAGAAGATGCAGAAATGCAGTCCCCTCTAGTGAGGTGGGATGAGCTGAAGTGAAGCAGTTAAACAATATGTGCTCCACATGGTACAAAAGCTCAAACTGCATTTAAGCAGCTCTTCTAAAAAAGCACCTGGTTGAAGAGTTTGGGGTAAACCACCAGAACTTACTTTAAATACAGGGAAGAATATTTTCCTACTTATACTGCAGCTTTACTTTTGATAAATTTAAAAATATCATCCTGCCTAGAAATGGGACTGACAACAGACAGCAGCACCACGTGTGAGCATACCCTGAGTCTAAAAGGGGAGGGAGCTTTGAGTTTCAAGATGCAAGTACTCCTATTCATGTCACAACTGCAGCGAAGTGCTTGGCTATATCTGGGCATAAAGGAATATAAAGCAGCTAAAAAAAAAAAAGTGTAAAAATTTGAATATCACTGCATTTATGGCAGTGGTATTCAGATTTGGGTGTTGGATTTCTAGAAACTGTATTTGTTGGTTTTCTTGGCAGAGGCAACTCACTGGAAAAAAATGTGATGATACTCCAGCAACAAAACATTTTCCTACTTGCTGAGCTTAAAACATTTCTGTGGTTGCAGTGGCTTCTATGGGACTATTCCCATACCATAATCTTAAGCACATAATTAAGGGCTTTACTGGATCAGTGCCTGAAAAACCAATGTTGATTTCTATTGAACGCACATTATGTTAGGGACCATTTGTAAGCTCATTAAAACGAACAGAAAGGATCCAGCAGATGCTGGGCCAAGCCTCGTCTCAGGACTTTCATCAGAGAAACAACATTGTCTCTTGTTTACACTTTCACAGGTCACTGAATTCCCAGACTTTGAGCCATTGATTACCACGTATTATCAATTAAGTTAGAGATTTGCCATCAACTTAAATTGGTACAGGGTAGAACATGAGGAAATAAACAGCAGAATCATGTTCGGTTTGTGATTCTGGGTATTGGGTACTTAAAAACAAACAAAAAATCAGGCATGCTCATGAATTCATGGACACAGCCTCTGCTTTAGTGCACTGTGAGTGCCATGCAATGTATTTGGGAATGGACATTGCATTTCTTTGGAACAACATTGGACTTTCACCCTGCCTCCCCTTCTTTCAATCCCCAGACTCATAAATCCTCCATTTGTCTCACCTGTAGCTACAATAAAGCTGTTCTCAATAGCATTAACATCTGCCATGGTCATTCTTCTGGGGTGAGAAAGGCAGAACATTTTCATTGCTCGTTCATTTGTGAACACTAGTTAAGTAAAGCTGTCACTTGTGTCCAATTGTGGGAGAGTATTTTATAGCACAGTCTCTTTCCTAAAGCTAAACTGACACGGCCAAGCCCCATTTTATAGACATTCTTAAATTCTTCCAAGCCATATTTAAAATCCTTATGCTCAGAGATGGCAGGTGCCATGTGTTTTCACAGCTACATTAACAAATGCAATTTTGTGGCAACTTGACCATGCCAGTGAAGCAGTAAATTTCTGTAATCTCCGTGGTTAAGAATTTCACACAGGACTTTGCTGAGAATGTGTAAAGCCCATTTGTACAGGAGCATGATGAAGATAAAATTAAAATACCTTTACAGTAAAAGCCAAAAAACAGAGTGAAGTCTGGGGATATTTATTTTTTTTTTTCTGCTAGAGCAATGAAACGTGTCAGAGGAAAATGCTGAAAGAGAAAAAAGTAGCTTCACTGAGCTCACCCAGCCTACTCTCCTTCTCAATTGACTGCCACCAATTTAGGTGAGAAGAGGTAATTTGGCTTACACAAATGCTAACACAGGCTTATCCTAAAGCATAACTGGGATACAAAACTTTATAAATATCTTTTCCAAACCCTTGCCTTCTGTTCCAGTACACATATTGTCCTCACAAATATTTTTGCAGGCTTAGGGAGGTAGCCAAAACCTCCCTAGTCCCGAGCACATGCAGGGTGCAATGGTGCATCTGCACACCAGCACAGCTCTTTCACTCACAGGATCTGCATTTTCCAGCGCGAGCTCTGCTGCTGGAGCTGAGACACCTGGGTGCTAGTCAGGGCAGCCCAAGACCCCCCCAGCTCCAGCACCTTAGACACTGTGAGGGCTGGGAACATAATTTACCTCTCCCAGAACCAGAGGGTCTGTACAACATCATTAAATCCTTGAATTAATCTGCTTTGGAAAGGGATCTGTGCTGAAAAATGGGGCTAATACCACTTTCCATTCTCCTGAACATTTCACCGGACTCCTTAGGACTCCACAGTGAGTCTGAGGGCTACCACTGCCAGAGGAGAGTTTTATACACCGAGACAGACCCAGAACTGAGTTTCTGATCTCCAAGAGATCCTGAGACAGATGTTAGAATTTGCAAGAAGGTATCTCAATTACCAGCAGAAAGCAGATGAAAACCAGCAGTTGAATCTTGCACGAATTCATACACTATTTCTTTTTTCTGACCTGTAAGTCATTTCAGCAGATATTTCCCAGATTTCCTATAAAATCATGTGAGCTATAGATTTTTTTCTTTAAAAAAGAAAGATGTGATTCCAGCATAATCACCTCACTCCAGGGATTGGATCTCTTGGAAAGTAAAGAAAACAAACTGCTCAGAATGCAATACTAGCCAGGGAGGCAATTGCATTATGGATTGCTCACAGACTTCTTCAGCAGGTTTTACCACAGGGTTTGGGCAAAACTCATAAAGAGCACAGATCAAACAAGAAAACATCTTTGAATGCCTATAGTTTGTTGTGAGACAGAAGTGCTCTGAAAGATACACTTAGCAGCTCACTCAATCTCCTAAGACTTCACACAAGCACGCAGAGTTGGGGAGATCAGTCAGATGCTTCTGCACCCTGTGTGGCTGCACTGAAACCAAAAAGGCCATTCACAGAGTGCCCCTTTGAAGTCAGTGGACTTTTGTCATTGATTTTGAGAGGCCCAGGATTTCATTCGCAGTGTGTAAGGTTAAGCATGTGTGTAAGTCCTTGCCGGATCAAGGCTTAAATGTGTAAACCTGTTCAGCAAGAGTACCCAGCCTTTCATGTCCTGTGAATGTGGTCTCTCTTTGTGACACTGGATAGGCAGCCCTTGCTCTTGAGTGCAAAAGCTTCGTTTGGTATGCACATGTCCTTCATAATTCAGGGACTTAGAGTGCAGGAAGAATAAAGGTGTTGGTATGGCCTCGAGCTGCCTGTTAATGGAGCGCCTATGGAAAACATCGACTGCATCAGATTGATTAAGAGTCACTATTAATTGATACTTCTGTCTCTTGTTATCCAAAAGGCAGTCCACGGGCCTTCTGGACTGCTCACTGTGTTCATGGCTGGTACAGAGTTTATACATTAATCACTGGAGACAGCAAATGTGTAAGAGACCGAGTCCTGTGTTCGGAGTTCTGTTATTATGTGAGCAGTTCAAGTGCGTTGTAACACTTGAATATTATAACACTTGGATTATAACACAGTTTCTGCTGGATTCAAAATCTGGCCACTCCCATTGTCTGGAGAAAGACTATTTCTGCAAAACATTTCAGAATAGAGCTACCTCAGCCGTGTGTGATGATCATGGGATCACTAAAGTTGGAAAATACCTCCATGATCATCAAGCCCAACCTATCTTGACTGAATACCACTGTATTGAGAAGTGGATCGACAGCTGAGTGGACAACCAACCACTTTATGCTTAAATGAATGACAAAATCCAGTTTCTTTGATTTAAACCAAATCTACATTTAATCTTTAAGATGATAAATGTTACCTAAGTGAAGAGAGGAATGAATCCTAAAGGGAGGCCGTGTTTGTCTGATGGTAGAATGTGTTCCTATTGCTGAATGTCTCACCTGTCTAGTGGGGTTTTATGTGTCCAACAGCCATACTATGTGTTTATATAACAGAATTACAGAATATTCTGAGTTGGAAGGGACCCTCAAAGACCATCAAGTCCAAATCATAAGTTTCTGGCCCATACAGGGATTGAACCCACAACCTTGGCATTATTAACACCATGCTCTAATATACATATTAATATATATTTATGTGCTTACATATTTGCCTTTTAGACAAACCAGATTTTCCTTGAATATAAACCTGATTGATGCTGGTTATGGTCATCCTTGGGTATCATTTCCTCTAGACCTTGCAAACAAGGCTGCTCTGATGCTGCCTCCCTCAGACCCCATTAACCTTCTGCTCAGAAGGACTGTGACCCATCAGCATCACCCGCAGCCCTTCGTGCCACATACCACAGACCTGGACATGAAAACAATTGCATGGGGCCAGCACAGGGCCAGGAGGAGACAAAAAGCCCCTCCACAGATGGCGAGGTGGGCTGCAGGTGTGAGGTACCTTTGGGAGACAGGAGTTGCTCTGCAGAACAGAATTTTTGCACTCTTAACACAGCTTTAGCTGTAAAAATTTAGGAAGACAAAGTATCAGTCTGAAAGCTTTCAAATGCACAAAGTGTCCTCTGGATAAGGGAGTTTACATCAGGAGCATCAACTCATTATAATACTGGTGCCTAAAATAGGCAGACTTCATCACACTCATGAAGTTTCCTGGGTTTGGGATTTTTTATAGCATTGCAGCATGACTTTTAAACGCCACTGGTCTACTAAGTGGAGCAAATAAACCAATCACAGCACCTCCTTTCACTAGATCAGTTCAGCCTAATAAAATTAACCACAAGGAACAAGATTAATTAGACGTTAAACACACTGCCTGGAATGCATTGGTGACAGCTTCCCTCCAGCAGCCCTGGAGGACTAATGATATATATGAGTGACATTATGTCAGTGATATATGGATGTGCCTGTGTAAGCCAGTCCTAACTTCACTAGGATCAGCCTTGTTTGAAGCCCACTGCCAGGTATATGAGGCTTGATATGTCAATGGATTTTCAATGTATGTAATTTACGGAGTTTTATGTCCTTCCTTCCTTCAGGAAGTAGTTACAAGTGTTGTCTAAAGTAAGTAGGGCAACAGTTGAGAAAATGTGAGGAGGAGAGGAAGTTAAATGGTCTGAGTTTTGAATATGATGTCTTTCTGTGGGATTGTAAGAAAACAGATGTTAAAAAAGCACCTGGCTGTTTTCTCTGACTGTAATGAGAGCCAGAGGTGGCTCGCTTAAAAATAGGTATCTTACATTATAGGCATCTAAATTTGGATGAGATGAATCCTATCTCTGGTGCCCAGATGCCATGGACAGAGAACAAGCACCTCTATGGGTAACACTGAGGAAGCTGGAGGTTCCAGACTGAGAAGGCAAATTAAAAAAAAATATATATATGCAGAGCTTTTGGGTCGCTCCCACTTTGTTACCATCCTGAAGGAAGATGATGGTATGTGTCTTTAACAATGTGGCTAGGAAAGGCATGGCTTCAAGAACTCTCAGAGCACATCAGGGCAGGAACTGAGTTACCAGGCCATGGGACATGCAAAGCAACCCGAGGAAGGCTTTGGGTGATGACAATTGTAGCCTAGAAATGAGCTCTCTGGGCTTCTAGCTCTCTTTTCACTTTGTTTCCTTATTGCTATTATTTTACTGCATATCTTAATAGGTAAACCACTTATTTTCTTAATTCCTATCTAGTGATCTGATAAATACTGTGAGAGCTCTATTGCCTTGGGGGTGATAAGAGTCATTAGGAGGTTTTAGATTATTTTTAGGGTTCTCTATACACAGGGCTAGGAGCCCCAAGGACTCTACAGCGAGACCTGTGTGCATCACAAGGAGGTGAAGGACATGTGACTGGCTACCAGGCTTGTGGGAGAAGTGTGTTGAGGCAAGTGGTGGCCCAATATGTTATCAATCATGCAGTGGGGGAGGATGAGAGTCTTGGGGTCACTGTCAGCTCATGTACAGTGTTCTTGCAAGAGTGGGTCTTGCTGAAAGAAGACCATGGCTAATATGTTAAATCAAATGGAAACATAGCCAGCCCCTTACAATGACATAAATAATTTGCAGTTAGAAGAGAAATCTGAGTCTTTTACTCCTATAATGAAATGGATTAATCTGCAGTGGTTAAAATCTAAGAATTTTACCAAGATTCTACCACACTTGAATTGAGCTTTCCAGAAATGCAATGCTAATAAACAATCTGGTTCAGGGAAGGAGATGCTAGGACATTCTTTAGTAATTCTTCAGAGTCCTGAGAAAAGTCTGGGAATCTGGCTTCTCCCAGGAGAAATCCCATCATTATTGTCCATGGCAAGTCTGTGATTTACCTTAATTTTACCTGCTGTGTGCAGCTCAGTCTTGCAGTGACTTTATATGGAACATTAGAGATATGGAAGAAATACAGAATTATGCCAGCTTTTTGCTGTAATGGAAATTCACAGTTATGTTATCAAAGTTTCTAATTATAAAATTTCTTTAATATTTTATTAGTAGGAGGGGAGGGAAGATGCTAAAACTTATGGTATTTCACAAGTAAGATTATGGGTTGATTTCTGATTGGTTGACAGGATCCTAATAATAAACCTCATAATTTTATACTACATTTCTCCAGTGATGATAGAAACTCTTTGTGCATAATAGCACCATTTCTACTCAGGGATCTTGTTAACAGTTGTAAACTCAGATTATCATTTTTATTAGCCTAGTGTTTTCTTATTTCTCTGTTACTGACAGGAAATTACCGCAAGTTTTCTGGCTTGCTTTTCTTTTTTTTTTTTTTCCCTTTTTTTTTTTTTTTTGTTGTTACAATGAGAGTAGTTGCATTCAACTAGAAATTTCCAAGCACTGAATAGAGGACAGTATTGCTAGAAACCCACAGCAATTTAAAGGGCACAGATAATTAAAACCCCACATATTTAAAGTCTACATTCAAAGAGGATGTAGACTGGTATATTGGGTTAAGGTGGTTGTTTTTTTTTAGTTAAATGTACAGATATCAGCTTTTTTGTAGTTTAAGAATTAGGAATCCATTCTGCCATAAAGCTCAGCATCCATAGCACAGCTGTGCTATGTTTTCATATTGACTCATAATCTTGACATCAACTCTGTGACCAAAGACCTCCGGCTAAACTCAGGCTCTCCTCCCTGAGATGCTGACCATGGACAGTGAGAACCAACCACCATGGACTTCTCATGGCTTTGGCTCATTAGGAAGCTCAGATGAGAGTATTGGTAGTTGTTTCACCCCATTAGGCCACTTGAGCATTGTAAAAGCACTGTTTCTAGGAGAATGTGAGACTATAAATGCATAATTTACTGACAACAGCCTACAGTTTATTCATATTACATCAGATACGCTTCTAACTGTCAGTTGATACTGAGTGAATAAAAACTTATTTCCATAACAAGAACACTGAATTCAACCCTTTTCTTCTCTGGTTATAAATGGATGGGAGTTTAGGATTACAAGGGACAAAGCCTAATTTTCTGGGCCTCGCAGACCTTGGTGTTGGTGTGGGGGAAGACAAGTTTTCAGGGCAAAAGCAAGATGTGGGAGCTTCAACGACCTCATTTCACAAGCCAACAGCATTTTCTGCATAAGCAAAGTAAACCTGCAGAAAAGTATTGCAGTGCTTGAAACTGAGACTGAAATTGGGAGTGATGAACTCCTGCAAGAGCAGTGCCCTAAACCCTCTGCCCTAGCAAAGTTTCTGTGAAAGGATGTGATTTTCCATATGGCACTGGCACATCCTCTCCCCCTCTCCACTGACGAGGAAACTGACTCTGTGTTTAATCCCACTGCCTCACTTCTCCCCTCTCCTTGCACGACCATGGTATCACATTATGCACTTGGCAAAACAGACTTTTGAGTCTGGAAAGTCTTATGCATCAATATGCAGATTATTACTTTCAGGATATCTCTCTAAAAAAAATTAAGGAAAAGACATTTCAAGGAGATAGAGGACCAAATCACACTTGTTTTCCAGCTCTCTTCAATTTCTTCTAAAATCCCCATACTATGTTCAAAAAGTTTTCATCAGCATAACAACAAAACAGCAACTAAGTGTAAGAATAGTGTTTATTCTGAATAAACTACAGTAAAAGCTACAGGATCCAGCCTAAGTGCAACATGAATTAATTGTAGTTGAGAAAACAGAGATAGTTCAGCAGTCATAAGATCCAGTCCTGCCAGTATTCAGCAATTTGCTCCTAAATACAGGACAAGCTCAGCCTTCCTGTTGATTTCAGTATATCTTGTAGCATTGATTACTTGGCAGAACTAAATTCAGAAAGCCTGAGAAAAACGCATCACCTTATAAGTTTTGTAAGCTTAAACACAAAACAAAAGCAAAACACATCTCATTTGCTAAAAAATAAAACGATAATGTGCCAGTACCAGAAATAGACAAGAAAGGAGACCTTGGAAATCAGGGGACTTGCAAGTCAGGAATGTAATGAGTATAATACAGATCTGATTGTATCTGGCAGGGTGGTATTCATAGGAGGTGATCCACAGCATCAAACTCGTTCCTTACAAAAGCAACGCCTGGTATTTCATCTCAAACTTTGTCAGCTTCTTGCAATTAGCTACTACAATGGTGTGACAAGGTATGGAGTGGAACACCCTTCCCCCCTTCTCCAGAGGAAAAATGCAAGGGACAACAAGAACTTTAGCCAGCATGGGACAACAATAAATCCTGGATACACTGACCCCACTCGATGCAAGTGGAACAATATTTATTTATATTTAAGAAAAGTTTCAGTGTTGCACTTCCCTACTTAGTAAACAGATGAACAGGCAGGATGATACCCAAGACCATCTCCTCCACCCCCATCTCCACCCCCCCGTCATATCAGTGCTTCAGGCAACGTTCGGAGGGGAAAAAAAAAAATCACAAACACAAACCCCCCAACTCAAGTATCTGTTCTGATAGGAACATGGAACAGTAACCAAAAAACAATCAAGTCCTCATTGTCATAGTGCGACAATCACAGCATCTCTTCTGTTGAGCAAATAGTCAATTCATAGAGAGAAAAGCATTGTGAGGACAGACACGAAAGCTGTTATTACCCATTTTAAGTAATAGGAGAAGGTCACATATCAAGCCGTTACACCTTTTCATTACATCCTCACCCTCCACAGCAGGGGAACCACACTTATGACTGCGTTAGATATACAAAAGCTTTCAGCTCCAAAAAAGGAAAAGAAAAGATGAGGAAAGGAAAAGAAAAATAAATTAAATTCATCTTACCAGCACGTTACAGCACCAACTTGCTTGAAGGAACGATGCCTTTACAGGTTTCTCTTTTAATTATCCTGGAAGCAGAAGGGGAAAAAAAAGAAGACGACGAAGCAGGGTTGTTAAATTAGTGTGTGCTCGAATCTTTTCAGTTTGTCGCAGAGTAGAAAAATACCAAAAAAAAAAAAA